>CM033642.1:138641902-138796401 GCA_019512145.1 Engystomops pustulosus | reverse complement strand
TGACTCAATGTACTTGTGGCTAGCTAGTCCTGCGTGATATTCCAGCATCCCAGAAGTTGAATGGGGCACACAATGGTGGGATCGTCTAGTTGCAGTCAGTACGTTAATAGAGTCGGTGACTCATGTCAACAATCTCAGCTGGGCCGGGTCCGTTAGAAGTCTTGTGACTATTGAATCCAATCACAGAAGGGTCCAATATGGGGAGCGGGATTTTTTAAATCTATCTACGTAAAAAAAAAAACGGAAGCAATTTGCAACTGAAATGCCTTGTGCTACATTTATTAACGGTTTCAGACTATTTTTAGGCAGTTTTCTAAAAGGGGCATGTCCTCTGTAACCAGGTGGTGTGGTCAGAAAGAAAATAGCACACGCACCAGAAAATTCAGTCCGTGTGGCTACAAATTCAATATTGTGCCGCACCAAACTAGAACAACTGATAGGAGGTGTGTAAAGTACAACTCACCAGTCTAATCATCCAGAAGCAGACACAGTGATTAATCTGACACAACAGAGAACTGTCTACTTCTACTCTGTCTAAACACAGACATAATACATCTCTCCCAATCTATTTTCTTTAGATTTGTAAAAAAAAATATGATCTTAAACAAAATAAGACATGGAAGACATATATATGCACAATTGCAAAAAAATTGGCAGGTGCAAGCTACCAAGGCCAGGCAAACAGGTCCTCCAAAATATGTTCAAGGAAGAAATCAGTACTCCAACACAGGTAAATATAAGGTGAAAAGCCTTTCTCAAGCTTAAGAGGCTCAAACCAAGCGTCACGGCTCCAATATAAGTATCAATAAGGCCGCCAGCGCTGGATACGCGAAACGGCTACTGACCTCTGTCAAACGGAGCCTCACCTCACGCGGGTTTTCTGTGTAATCCAGCCCCCCCAGTCGTATAACCCCCCTCCCAACCTGACCTGTTTCCCTTTTTTCTGCATTAGCAGGGGTCCCTAACCAGATGGCTTTAACTGGCCTTGGTCAACTGCCCTGCTTCGTTGTGGGAGGGATAGGTACGAAGATCTCCGTATCCCAATAACTCCTCCCTCTCAACACCGGGACAACCACCGAGGTTCCTCGCATTGTGGGACGTCCTTCCAAACCCAACCGTGGAGTCCGAGAGGGGCAGAGAAACGGGTGACACTTGTCAAGAACCCACTTCTCTCCTCTCTCGAACCATCTGTGCCTGGCTGTCGGGTGGGCAGTCCATATCAATCGGGCCTTGTTGTAAGGACCACTTTTCCGCTCAGCCACCTTCACTTTACCGCCACCCGTCCCTACCTCCCCCATTTCCCTCCTTCCCCATCCACTTTCTCATTCCTTGAGTAACGCATTCTGGGACGCTGGGGGTAGTTTTTCACGAGAGTATGGACAAACCCACTGTTGGAAGTCCCGTCGCTGGACACACCTAACTTGAACTTGTGACCCCCAACAACAATAAGGACGTAGCCCAGAATCCCTCCGCCTTTAGCTGGGGGTACCTCCACGGGCCCCGTTTCACCGGTTTCACAATCAAGTCGTAGTAGGCTCATCCCCCTCTGTCCTGCGAATTCGCCTTGTCAGGAACGGTGGCCCGGGACATCTGCCCACTGCTCAATCGTTAACCCCTCCTCTCCGCCTCAGCACTCGCCTCGAACACAGAGTGTAGATAGCCTGCCACGTCGTCGGTCGCCGTCTCTTTCTGTAACGCCTTCCTGGCAACTGCAGAGGCCGCGGAATGCTGGACCACCGGGTACCCTTGCAAACCAGTATGGGACCCCCTCATGTAAGTCGTGTCGGTTGTGGTGCTCTGCCATAACGCCAGAAAACTTTTCCATCAATCAGCTGGAACAACATGGCTCGGGACTCCTTCCTCTGCTGTTGCTGTAGCATGGCCGGGACTTTCCTGCCTTCTGTTTTTTGCTGGAGCATGGCTTTCTGCTGTCGGGTCGGGACCTCTCCTCCTGTTGGCTGGATCATCGGCTTTGCTGCAGCTGTTGATTAGCCTGGGACTCTTTCCTTGCTTCGCCTGCCTCCTGCTGCTCCTCGCCCTCCGCTGCCGATTAGCTCCGGCCTCGCCTTACGTTCGTCCTCTTCTCTGCTTCGCTCGGACCCTCCTTCCTTTGCTCCTCTCGTCTCCCCTCTCCTCCTTCTTCTGTTGATCATGGCCTTTTGCTGTCTGCCTCTGTCGAATTGCCCTGTTGGCTCTTCTTCTTCTTCATTCCTTTTCCCAAGAATCACTTCTTGCAGGTTATTGAAGAGTCCCTCCAAATCTTGCTTGAGCTATATAAAATCCTGCATTTGCCTTCCTTGCTTTCTTCTAGCACCTTCATTTCCCTTCTTATCACACACCTCTAGGCCACAGGGCACAATTTGCATGATGTAGCGAGCCTTTTCATGTGTTGTGTCTTTTTTGACTGAACCTGGGCCCCCCCCGCATCCTCCATCCACCATATGTGGGAGATTTGGCCCAGTAGAGAAACCTGGTAGCGGGTCTGTCGAGCAGTTCAAGACGTGACAACCAAAGTAACAGTCCAAAACAACAAAATGTCTGCCTTGCGTCTTATTGTAACAAGCAAAATAAAACCAAAACCGAAAAACAGCCCTTTACATTCAGGCATTAAATAACAAAAATCCTACCACAAAAAATTCACTACTCTCCAAAAAGATCCTAAAACCCGTCAGGGGCTACTATTAACCTAAATACAATAATAACAGGGTTCACTTAACGTTCGCGACGTGAACCATCGTAACTCAAACTCACAACGCACTCTTATATTAAAATCATTTAACCACAAAATCACTGCTTGGCATCTGCACGGTTGGCTTGCTTAATCCAGGACAAGAGTGTCAGGAGAGACGAGGGCTGTGTGCTCTCCAGCCTCCTTCCAGAGAGATAAAACTTTCCAGCTCTGCTGAGCGGTTTAAAAAAATGCTGATTGGGCTGGGCCTTCCTCACCTGTTTGTGCCAAGGTGCACAGCGACACCCAAACCTCAGCACTAAGGCCTTGCATAATAGCAAAACCTCGGGAAACATAGTACCGCCCATCCAGCATTTGTCACCCCTTCAGCATACAGATGGTCGTCACAATTATATATATAATCCAATGGCTTTACAAAAACCTGGCCTTAGATGTTTCACTAGTTTCTTACGTATCATTTTATTTATGTGATTTTTTGGTAGTCTAGTGATATCGCAACTGTGTCAGTTGCGTGTATCATGTCCCCCCAATTTATGTTGCGGCCTGCATGCCCAACATCAGTTACACAGAAGTGAACAAACACAAAACCCACATGGATTCTCATGTTTATATGTAGGGCCTAAAATAAAATACGATCTATGGTGTAAAATAAATATTTTATTGATATGCATTAAAAACAATTAAAAAACAGCAAACACCCATCACCAGGATGGGAGCAACCAGACACCTCCAATACAGGCTAGCTGGTATGCTCGACCCCCTGGGAGTCCAGATAAGGGCAACTAGGATGACACACAGGTAATAAGTCAAAAATGCATAAGTAACATTTAGTGCAAAAATAAAGCCATGTAACTTTACCAAGTGTTGTCAGATCGGGGGGGAGGCCACCTCGGCCACCTCGGTGTGGCTTTGTCAGGGGTAAATGGCATATCAATCTACGGGGTTAAATACCATTTGGCTATGTCGGATGTTCCCTACCATAGGTGTGCGAATATATCGCGAGATCCCGGGCGCCGCGTCATCGCCGCGCACGCGCAGCACCCCACTCCTCCTGCCTCCTTGTGTGAGCACTGCGCTTGTGCAGGGAGACACCGGCGCCTCCAGTTCTCCATGGAGATACATTTGATTGCGGTAAGGTAAATTGTTATATTTCTAATATAGTTGCATTTTGTACTGGATCCTAATTAGATCTCCACAGTATTGTCGTTTTTGGAGTATTTTGATGTTCTTGGAGCAATTTTGGCGTCAAATAGTTTGTAGTCGACTGTATATAGAAGACAAATACAAGACATGTTCTTTTTTCTTTTTATCTTTTTCTCTTTCTTTTTCCATCTAGTGGTTGGAGCAACCAGACACCTCCAATACAGGCTAGCTGGTATGCTCGACCCCCCGGGAGCCCAGATAAGGGCAACTAGGATGACACACAGGTAATAAGTCAAAAATGCATAAGTAACATTTAGTACAAAAATAAAGCCATGTAACTTTACCAAGTGTTGTCAGATCGGGGGGGAGGCCACTGCCCCACGCGTATCACCACCTCGGTGTGGCTTCGTCAGGGGTAAATGGCATATCAATCTACGGGGTTAAATACCATTTGGCTATGTCGAATGTTCCCTACCATAGGTGTGCGAATATATTGCGAGATCCCGGGCGCCGCGTCATCGCCGCGCACGCGCAGCGCCCCACTCCTCCTGCCTCCTTGTGTGAGCACTGCGCTTGCGCAGGGAGACACTGTCGCCTCCAGTTCTCCATGGAGATACATTTGATTGCGATAAGGTAAATTGTTCTATTTCTAATATAGTTGCATATTGTACTGGATCCTAATTAGATCTCCACAGTATTGTCGTTTTTGGAGTATTTCGATGTTCTTGGAGCAATTTTGGCGTCAAATAGTTTGTAGTCGACTGTATATAGAAGACAAATACAAGACATGTTCTTTTTTCTTTTTATCTTTTTCTCTTTCTTTTTCCATCTAGTGGTTGGCGGCATCAAGCTCCACCTCCTGCACCGTACATAAAGTGACATCCTTACATCAAACATTGTAGGGCTCTCTAAAGGGGGAGACGGCAATAAGGTAAGTACATGTATATTATGCGGGGATTCTGCAGGCCTTATAAGTAGAGCTAGTGAAATATATGCTAGATAGTGGTGCATAGGGTGAATAGTGAAGAAAAGGGTGCTGAGTTGTGTCCTGGAATAAAAAATTAAATAAAAAATGAAGTGCCAGTGAAAATATTGGCGTGCGAGTGCGATACTGTGCAGCATGCGAAGTGAGTTTAAAGTGAAAAGTGAATACCTGTCGTGCTATGGATGGTGATGCCTTTGTGCTGAATTGTGGATTAGTAGTGGTGTGAGTCCAAAAAAAAAAACCCCATAAAAATCTTCCTGAAAAGTGATGATTTTCATTTCCTCCACTAACAAAGAGTTAATAAAATCTCACCAATTAGCCTATAGATTCCCCCAAATTACGTACCAGAAAAGTGCATCTCGTGGCAAAAGAAATAAGCCCCTATAGGTCCACATTAAAAAAAGAAAAAAATTATAGCCTGTACAATGTGACATGGCAAATCTGATCTGGATGGCGCCTCCTTCCCTTCTATGCCCGGCCGTGCGCCCATACAGCAGGTTACCACCACATGTAGAGTATCCGTGTACTCGGGAGAAATTGGGTAACAAACTTTGTGGAGCCTTTATTCATTTAATCCATTGTAAATGTTTAATTTTCCACCCAAAATGAGTGTATTGTGAAAAAATATTACAATTTGCAGACTGCACCTCCATTTTGTTTTAACCCCTATAAAACACGTAAAGCGTTAACAAACTTCTTAAAAGTGGTTTTTCATACGTTGAGGGGTGTAGTTTCCATAATGGGGTAATTTATGAGTCTCGCTATTATTTAGGCCTCTCAGTGTCAATTAGAAGTTGAGCAGGTCCATCTAAATACAGGTTTTGGTGATTTTACAAAAAATTTGAAAAATGATACCTAAATTCTGAGCCTCATAACATTCTAGTAAAATATGTGGAATCTTAAAAAACCATGCCAACATAAAGCAGACATTTGGGAAATGTAAGTTATGAATTTATTTGGGAGCTATGACTATCTGCATCAAAAGTAGAGAATTTAGAACGTTGAAAATAAAGAATTTTTCCAAATTTTTGCCAAATTTAGTTTTTTTTCATAACTAAACACAAAAGATATCATCCAAATTTTTAAACTAATTTGAAGTACAATGTGTCACGAGAAAACAATCTCAAAATCCCCTGGATATCTCATAGCGTTCCAAAACTATAACCACTTATAGTGACACAGGTCAGATTTGAAGAATGGGGCCGTGTCCTTAAGGCCAAAATAGGCTGTGTCCCCTAGGGGTTAATAGAATGCAAGTGTAAATTGCAATACATTGGGTGCACCATTCAGCCTTTAGGAGAAAGGCTCAATACTCATAGACATAATATCCAAAATGATTTTACCCTTCACAGTGTGTCACGGAACGCAGCTACTCATCATAACTGTAGTATCAAGGAATTTAGCATACTCCCGATTGAACACATCAGCTCTACTGTCCCACAGAGATTTAACCATCTCAAAAGACGCAAGATGTACTGGATATTCAAGCTTCAGAGCTTGGTACCCATAGGGCTAAATGAAAGCCTAGAAAATATATACTAGAGCATCTTCAATGCTACTATGAGGGTTTAAATACCTTGCGCCCTATTCTTTATTGCATACATGGATATATTTTGTATATATATGTGTTTATGTAATTATTGATGGAATTGAGTACATTTATGCATGCAACAATTCTTATGCATCTCTTGTGTGCAGATTAACTCTATTTTAATTCCTTTCTTGTATTTTGACCATGTTGTTAATGTTCACAATGTATTAATTTTAGACTGTCCCTGAGTAGTTTTATCTTAGATAATATCATCACTTATGAATATTTATATATGTTTTTATATACTTTTTATACATGTTTTATGGATTTTTATTATGTATATTCTGTAATTTATGCATTTTTTATATAGACTGCAATGCAGGGCAATCAATTCTGCACTTACTATTCATGTCCGAGTACTCCTACAAGCTGGGACCGCTATTTGAAATCTATCTATTAATTAGATTGACCCGCTTCTGCTAGTAACAAATTGCGTCCCCGTGTTTACTAACATACTCTTAACTGTTCCTAATTGCTCTCTAACCATGTTTACTAATATCCATTCTATGTATGCGAGCGTTGCCATTGAATACCGGTCAAACATCCGGCGCTCCAGTGGCAACTGCGCATGCGCAACAACACGCTGTTGTTCGCAGGCTTTCCCGGCGTGCAGACCCGGAAACTAGAGTCCTGCAGCTTCTAAGTATGTAAGTCACCTGATACTGTTTATGGCTATTTTTATAGTATATAAGATTGGTATTTTAATGTTATATTTATTGTCCTTTGTTTGAGAAAGGGTGTTGAACACCCGAAACGCGTCACATTTGGGCACATATTTTTGTTTTTTGCTAAACCAAGGGTATTTGATTTCCTTTGGGAAGTACACTGTCAGCGCCCCACGTTAGTCTGGGTAAATTTTTTCCTATATTTCATTGCTTTACCGGACGCCCTTGGCGGTACCGGTTCTCCTGACTGTGGGAGCTGCATAGACAGTGATACTCCCTACAAATACCCTAAATACTTTCTGGATCCTGACAAGGAGGAAGAAGGAACTCCCTTCAGTATTTTATGAGCCTTCTTACAAGAATCCATCTGGTGAGCACCTCCGCTTTCTCTTACCCTTGAGCTGGATTAATCAGACGTTATTACCCGAGGTGCCGTCCTCTGTTGTTCCTTTTTTGTCTTTGTTTCAAGTGTAATGCACAATTAGCACATTGTAATGAATGGGTTAAAACAAGACAGCTTTGGGTCTTCGTGAGACCCGAAGCTGTCATGGCAACGGATACAAGTACGGCGCGCGTCGGGAAGGGGTTAAACGTCTTTTCTGCATAGGGCGGGTGCAAATAGGACGTGTATAGCCGTATGGCAGTTGTGAAGGGGTTAAACAACTTGCAACATCTTTTCATTTAAATCATACAGGCTACTGACTTACATTTTACCTTCTGAATATGGGGTGGGGGCTATGCTCAAATTGTTTGTCTTTATCACTTATGAGTCATGGAACACTTATGCTGTTCAATTAGTTATACATTGAAAATTGAAATAAAGAAAAAATAAAGAATTAAGAAAAGAATTGGATTGGATTGCAGAGCTGCCCAACATTTTCTCCAATGAGAAAGATCAGCACATAGCCTTCAGGGCATATTTTTATTACATTCTTAGATCAACTGCATTAAAATGATTCTAAATAAATAATATAAACTGGTAAATCAACTTAAGAGAGCAGAGCAAAACCTTGGTCAGGACAGATATAATAACGCACAGGATCATGTGCAGTGAGTGAAAAACAGGCCTTATGTCAGCCCAGCCAAAAATGTCAAAAATGTGTTTAACAAAGTGGTACATTTTCTTTTAATTTTATGTACCATTAACCTGGAGGGCTCCTTGTGGGAGGAGTAATGTGTTGTTTTCATAGCAGTTACATGTTTATAAGATTCCCCATCATGAGACCTATTTTCTTTACACAATATAAAAAGCTTATTGTATAATGCAGGGGGAGGGGCTTTCTCTAATAGTTGTTCAGTGATTGAAAACTGCATCATGGGATGTGTTAAATGAGCTTTTATATTCCTATGGTAGTTTGCTCCTACATGAAAGCACCAAAATTTAATTTGTGTAGGGTCCATAAGAAAAATGAGCTAACTTCCAGGATGTTATCAAAGGTAAAATAGTCCTGAAGAGCAAGCTCTAATTGTTACATGAAGGGAGATTCATCAAGAAAGTGTTGTTATGCCAGAGTTTTAGGAGGGAATCAGAGTGGTATGGTACGAATAGGACGTTAGATGTATGCATTTTTTGTGTCACAGTAGTTCTTGGGCAAAATCCGCAGGCCTGAGCCATGAGTCCTGGTGATGGAGGACAGGGAGCTGCTGAGAGTGTAAGGTAAGACAGATGCAAACTATACTGAGAATTCCCTTTAAAGATTTTGATGGAACTGCAAACTATACCGAGACAGTACTTTTAAGATTTTGATGACTGATGCTGGGATTACAAACTATACTGAGATAGGGACTTTAAGATTGTGCTTGATGATACTGAAACTTCAAAGAGACTGAGACTGCCCCTTAAAGATTTTGCTAGAACTGTAAACTATACAGAGTGGGTGCTTATAGGATATTGATGGATGATGCATTAAATACCCATAGTACTAAGTGTGGTCCAGGACCATAGCAGCCTATCAGTAGCTTAATGCAGTTTTTCAGTGTCCTGAAAGTGCTATTGTATCAGATTTCAAGCTGCCCCTAATCCCAGCAGCCTACTCTCCTTTCCAAGGACGATTGTTAGTATTTGTATCTGAAGTTATGGAGGGCAGAAACCTCTCTTATCTGTTATGGTATCTGGATATGTGAGCCTGTTCTCTTACAGCAGATTCATATGTCCTAGCTGGCCAATCACAGCCATGTCAACAGAGGACATGCCTGTGTTTGCTAAAGTGGTGGAAGTTGTTTGAGTGGTTGCTCAGCAGTCAATCAACCAGTTTGGCACTTATTCCCGTGCTTATTCCCCAAATATGCAGCTGAAGCAATAACAGTGGCATCTATTTGGGATCAGGGGTCGATCAGGGTGCCAATTTTGACAAATTTGGTTTACACCCACTTAGCACTAAAATTCTGTCCCTGGTAATGTGATGGCACACAGGAATACTAGTTATAAACGCAGCTCAGATTTCTCTTTGTGATTTGAACAATCCATGCACCAGTTTGGCATCACATGCCCAGGGATGGATTTCTATCCACTTTTACTAAACAATACATCAATACATCTGTTGAACATCAGCAAGTGGGCATTTAGAAAATCATGAGGAATTAATACAGAAAATATATTGGATAATGCTTATTACCCCATATATAATCTGTCTTATACTCATTGCTTATAGTAACCAAATAAAGCTCAGAGCTCATATTAATGACCTGTGGCAAAATAGAAGCTGAGCTGTAATTGGTTGCTAACTTCCACAGCAGCAGCAAACAAAACAAAAATGTCTCCTGTATATGGTGGGTAATAAGTGTATTTTGGAAAGCATTGGATGAAAATTTTAACTCAAAACCTGGTCTATGATGTTCCCGGGTCAGAGAGAGTGACTGTGCAAAATTTGGTGATTGTATTAATTTAGAGGACATATTTAAACAGATACACACACATACACTTATCTTTAAATATTATATTTTGAATCATTTTAACCCCTTCCCGACATTTGACGTACTATTACTGCATGGCGGGAGGTGCATTCCCGCAAAATGTAGTAATACCCTGTTTCCCCTAAAATAAGACATCCCCCAAAAGTAATACCAATCGGGATAACGCTTACAATGTATTCACATAAGGTCCCTATACTAACCAAAACATAAGTACCAAATTCAAGTATACAGAACCACAATAAAATTCTAAATTCATCAAAAGTAGATAAATTGAACAGTATATCTTTATTTCTATTTGTACACAAAACTGGCAATCAACAGAGTCACTAAATTAGTGATTTAGTGTGAGACGCTAGCCGTTGCGGGTATGACACAACTCAGCACCCTTTTCTTCACTATTCACCCTATGCACCACTATCTAGCACCTATTTCCCTAGCTCTACTTATAAGGCCCGCAGAATCCGCGCATAATATACATGTACTTACCTTATTGCCGTCTCCCCCTTTAGAGAGCCCTACAATGTTTGATGTAAGGATGTCACTTTATGTACGGTGCAGGAGGTGGAGCTTGATGCCGCCAACCACTAGACGGAAAAAGAAAGAGAAAAACATAAAAAGAAAAAAGAACATGTCTTCTATTTGTCTTCTATATACAGTCAACTGCAAACTAATTGACGCCAAAATTGCTCCAAGAACATCGAAATACTCCAAAAACGACAATACTGTGGAGATCTAATTGGGATCCAGTACAATATGCAACTATATGAGAAATATAACAATTTATCTTACCACAATCAAATGTATCTCCATGGAGATCTGGAGGCGCTGGCGTCTCCCCGCGCATGCGCAGTGCTCACACAAGGAGGCAGGAGGAGTGGGGCGTTGACGCGGCGCCCAGGATCTCGCGATATTTCGCACACCAATGGTAGGGAACATCCGACATAGGCAAATGGTATTTAACCCCGTAGATTGATATGCCATTTACCCCTGACGAAGCCCCAGTGAGGTGGCGATACGTGTGGGGCAGTGGCCTCCCGCCCGGTCTGACAACACTTGGTAAAGTTACATGGCTTTATTTTTGTACTAAATGTTACTTATGCATTTTTGACTTATTACCTGTGTGTCATCCTAGTTGCCCTTATCTGGACTCCCGGGGGGTCGAGCATACCAGCTAGCCTGTATTGGAGGTGTCTGGTTGCTCCCATCCTGGTGATGGGTGTTTGCTGTTTTTTTAAATGTTTTTAATGCATATCAATAAAATATTTATTTTACACCATAGATAGTATTTTATTTTAGGCCCTATAACATCAGAATCCATCTGGGTTTTATGTGATTTTGGTGTGAACATTGTAGCATGAACTTATGATACATCAATAATATACATCAATCTGTTTAGATGGCTCCCTTAGCTTTCTATTTAATTATCCAGACCATAGTAAAGTGTATTCCCCTTTAGTAGATGTACTAGACGTGTGATATCATCCAGAGGGAGAACCTGTCCTTTACTCTACAAAACACGTACAACATTTACTTTAAAACAATCAACAATCCTATGTAGAATTTTATATTTTTCACACTTCTTTACTCTTTTGCCTCAGTAACAGCTAAATAAACATGCTGTATTCCAAAAGGGGACATTTTACTGTGGCCTCAAAAAAACACACTCTTCCGATGAAGGTTATAGTGTCAACACAGGTCCTCAGACACATTCTAAACATTAGTGGAAATAAAGAGGCTCGATTGCCTTTTAGAAAAACTCATTGGAATGCATCAGTCCTCTGCTAATAATATTCCTGATTAGCTGTGATATACTCATTTATCGTGTAGAGTTTCAGGCAGTCCCATTGATCTACATGTTCTGACCAAATCAAGAATTGATTTGCTGAGCAGGTAAATGTTTAGAGCTGAACAAGGGTCTTATCCTAAATATTTTTCATTGGTTGGCATGACTGTAGGACTAAGCAGCTGGGACTAGATCAGTGCTTGCAGAAATTTGTCAAAATTAGATTTGTACTAATGTTGTTCATGACAGTGTCCATTTCCACATTATGTAATACACAGACTGTAGATCTTTTATCCTTAATTTTGGACTGTGTATAGCAGCTCCACCATTATAATTCTTACAAATGAATGAATACTTTGACAACTGAGTGTTTCCAATCTAGGTGGAGTTTCTAGTTACACACCTTTTTGATAAATTGCTTGATAACACCTAGTTGTCAATTCATAAGTATTGAGTAGGAATAACTGAGGTATGGTGCAACATATAACTAAAAAAGTTATTTACTAAATCAAAGGACCACCATGAAGGTTGTTCATATAGCATATTGGGTAAAGGATGCAAGGATGTTGTTGGAAAAAAATACTGAAATATCCTCTTTAAATGTGGACTATACCAATCTCATGCAGAATAAAATCTAGTGGCAAAGCCAATGCATGGTAATAGTATAACATTCCATCTTGGACACAGACCAAGTAGAGTTCAGTTACTGTAAGTACCGTGTATAAGTAATTGATCTGCTTCTAAATGACTATGATTGTACGTGGATGCTTACATTCACATGATTTCCAGTTACATTGTAGTGTAAAAGGATGATTATGGCTTATTTGTTACATTTCTGGGTCTGCTCGCTGTCACCTCAGCAGGCAGGTAGGTAGGGACATTTGCATGGCTATGCGCATATTTATATTCATTTTCCTTGTGTGAGACTTTGATGAATGAGCTCTCTCTATACATTGCCTGTGAATACATAGTCACATTGTCATTTAGGCTGAAAAACGATACAAGTTCTGCCTTTTACTTTCTGATCACCCCATTGTGTTGAATCAAAAGAAGGTGAAAAAGAAATACATTTCCTTTGATTCCCAAATTACAATTTGAATTTTTGCTAAACCAACACCTCAACATACAATATCCTGTTATATTATCATTTGTTCAAATGACATCAATTTGGGTATTCACAGGCTTAGCAGGTTATGAACTTATCACAATGTTTGAAGATGCCATTAAAAGTTACCCTAATGAAAATCACTCCTTGTTGTCTTGATTCTGACGGACTCATTTGTTGGAAGGCTCTTCCTATAAAAATCATCCAGTAACACAATGGGCAATTTTAAAGTATGCAACTAGAATTTGTTATGCTTACATTTGGGTACAGATTGCACTAGAAAGTCACCATATGGGGTATATAGAAAACTGGTAGGGACAGTTACCTCGGGCATGGCCCTCAATTTGGTGACATTAACAATCCCTGCTTTATTCATTTGGGCCCTGCTGGCATTACCAGAGCTAGCAGAATTCCAGATAGCTTAACTCAATGGGGCACATTTACTAAGCGCTTTGTGCCACACTTTTGTTGGACTTTGCATGTTCTTCTAGGATAAAACGGCTTGCACAGGTATTTAAGAAGTGTCTGCACTGCGATTGTGTCGCATGCAACCCTTTTGTGGCACAGCTGGGCTGGCTTCCATGCGACACAAATTAGGGGGAGTCCCGTCAGTCCAACTGATTCGGACCGAGTACCGTATTTAACTTGCAAATTGTGTCGCATCCCGTATGCTGCACCACAAAAAAGATGTTGAACTCTGTCGGCCAAGTGCGGGGAAGCAACAGATTCATGATTTCTGGCATACAATCTTAGTGAATCGCCGCACCCAGCATTTTACAAAGAAAAGGTCACTTTTAGTGCAGTTTCTGACTTTCTACGTAAATGTGCCCCAATATTTTATAACATATCTCACACTTGAACTATGGTACAATTTGTTAATAAATAATTACAGAAATGCATATTAAAATAAAAGTTCTTCATTACGCTTAGTTAGAAATCACAAATATATACTCTAATGGAATTTTAATCTTTTCTGTACTTTTTAAACACAATAATTTTATTTTTATTTTACAAGCTGTAACTGCTTTTCTCACCCTGTGGGAAGTCCAGCTTGCTTGTCTGCCTGTATCTCTACATTCTGTAAAATAAACATCAAATTGGTCTGCTCATTGACAAACTTTCACTCCTCTCTCTCTTCCTCTCAGGGTTTGAGAAAGAAGATTCATTATGAGGAATAAAGTTATAAAATAGCTAAAAAGAACTTCTCCTGGCAGATGGATGCAGGGCTCACTGGTAACTAGCACTTTACTTTTCAGGAATGGCAGAAATGAGCGGTTGTGGAGGAGCTCTGAAGCTGTGAAAGATAGGAAACATTTATATACACAAAAGGACATACTGTAGCAATGTTGTGGTTGAGACGAGTTCCATATCACTTGTCTCATCAACCATTAACATTGATTGTGCAAAATATGCATTTTTCAGATATGGGGCACATTACTTTCCCGTCACGGTGTTCACAGAAAGTGCATTCCAAACTAACTCACCGACCACTTTATTAGGTACACCGGTCCAACTGCTCGTTAACACTTAATTTCTAATCGCCAATCACAGGCGCAACTCAGTGCATTTAGGCATGTAGACATGGTCAAACAATCTCCTGCAGTTCAAACCAGCATCATGATGGGGAAGAAAGGTGATTTGAGTGCCTTTGAACGGGCATTGTTGTTGGTGCCAGAAGGGCTGGTCTGAGTATTTCAGAAACTGTGATCTACTGGGATTTTCACACACAACCATCTCTAGGGTTTACAGAGAATGGTCCAAAAAAGAAAAACAATCCAGTGAGCGGCTTTTCTGGGGCGGAATGCCTTGTTGATGCCAGAGTCAGAGGAGAATGGGCACGGTTCGAGCTGATAGAAAGGCAACGTGACTCAAATGCCACCGTTACAACCAAGGTAGGCAAAGAGCATCTCTGAATGCACAGTACGTGAACTTTGACAGATGGGCTACCAGCAGAAGACCACACGGTGCCACTCCTTTCACTAAGAACAAGACGAGGCTACAATTTGCACAAGCTCATCGAATTGGACAGTAGAAGATTGAAAAACTTGCCTGGTCTGATGAGTCTCGATTTCTGCTGCGACATTCGGATGGTATGTCAGATTTGGCGTCAACAACATAAAGCATGGATCCATCCTGCCTTGTAATCAACGGTTCAGCTGGTGTGTGTGGTGTCATGGTGTGGGGAATATTTTCTTGGCACTCTTTGGCCCCAGGTACCAATTGAGCATGTTTGCACACACGCCACAGTATTGTTGCTGACCATGTCCATTCCTTTATGACCACAATGTACCCAACATCTGATGGCTACTTTAGCAGGTAAGGCGCCATGTCATAACTGGAATCATCTCAGACTGGTTTCTTGAACATGACAATGAGTTCACTGTACCAAAGGCCTCCACAGTCAACGATCTTCCAATCCATAGAGCATCTTGGGATGTGGTGGAACGGGAGATTCGCATCATGGATGTGCAGCCGACAAATCTGCGCAACTGTGTGATGCCATCATGTCAATATGGACCAAAAATCTCTGAGGAATGCTTCCAGCACCTTGTTGAATCTATGCCACAAAGAATGAGGCAGTTCTGAAGGCAAAAGGGGTCCAACCCGTTACTAGCATGGTGTACCTAATAAAGTGGCCGGTGAGTGTATAATGCACTGTGCCGCGATTCACTAAGATCGTGCGCTTGATCTCATGTTGCTTCCCCGTTCTGGTCCGACAGAGTTCACCATCTTTTTAGTGCTGCATCTAAGAGCTTGGGCTTGAATTGAATTTGAAAGTTAAATCCCGCGCTCAGTCTGATGGCATACCCCCTTATTTACGTCGCATGGAGGCTAACGCAGCTGCTCCACAAAAAGGTTGGGTGTCACGTAATCACAGTGCACCCACTACTTAAATATGTGTGCAAGCCATTTTACCATTGAAGAAAGGTCACAGTCTGAAAAAAATGTGTTGCAAAGTGGCGCAAAGCGGCGCAAAGCCTTAGTAAATGTGCCACATTGTGTTATATAATGCTAATGAAGAGACCTGAGAAGCCTCAAAAGCTTGAAAATGTCTTCATCCTTTTTAGTTAACCAATAAAAGGAATCAACAAATTCATCTAAACACTGGCTAGCACAGCTCTTTTATTTTAAGGTATAGATTCAGAGAGCTGACAGATATAAAGCATTTCAAACTGTTTTTAGAAAAGTGGGTGAATTTGCATACCAAAATAAACAATTTAGAGACAAGAAAAACTGTAACAAGCTTCCAGCGATCTCTGCTGTTGTGTCAATTGTAAACGGAAACAGCGCTTAGCAGCAAATACAGATGCAGGAGATTCTTTCAACTTCTTCACAGTGTCAGGTAAAATGCTCAGTGAAATTCCATAAAGCTGTGTGCCAACAACAGGGTCTCCCTTCTAACAAGCAGTTCTGAGCCAGTTTGCGAGATTTCTTGCATTTACTCGTTTTAGTATCCGTATGCTACAGATATAAGACTGGATTATCTTCATTACGCCTGTAAACTGGCTATCGAAATAGATTGCATTAACAGTGCAAATGCTCATACATAGTATGATACTCTTTTTTGGTTGGTGGCGTGAAATTAAGATTATATAGGAAGAAATATTGAGGGTTTATAATGCATTAAACATTATTCAAAGAGATTTTTCAACATGACGGCTGAAGTCAAGTTGGCGACCAATATACAAGAGCACTAAATCCATGTAAACTGTTCTTTTGTAAATTTCCTGCATGAAAAAATAGCTACTTCTGCTATTATTAAATCCTATAAGATAGAGATTGAGTTTAGTTTTAATTAAAATCTATATGCAAAGGTTTTTATTGGGAAGGAAGTTACTCTGTTTGGGCAGCAAATTAAATCTTTGTGAAAGCACAACTTTGTCTTTGAAGATGAATGACTTTTTGTGTAATAATGTGAAACCTACAATGCAGGGCATTTATGGCTTATATGCCAGTTCCCCCCTTACGGCCACTTCAGGCAGAGTGGGTGGGGATGGGTGAAAACTGGGCTGGACAACCCGCGCCAA
Organism: Engystomops pustulosus; assembly: GCA_019512145.1. Lineage (NCBI taxonomy): Eukaryota > Metazoa > Chordata > Amphibia > Anura > Leptodactylidae > Engystomops > Engystomops pustulosus. Next base: position 138,779,499 of record CM033642.1, on the reverse strand, counting down.
CGCCAGTACTTGAAGTAGAATTAATCCGGCCATAGCCTTATAGTATGTCTGGCAACATGCGCAGAAGGGGGAAAGTCAAAAACTGGCAAACAAAGATACATTCTTGTCCAATGATTTTTAGTGTGTATGCCCAAACATAATAATTAACAGGTAAAAATATTAATTTTAAATGGGAAGTATGAAGTTACTTACTTCCCTCCTGTCCAGCACTGTAGCTGCCATCTTGTTTAGGTTTCAATACAGACCTTAACCTCATAGGTTGACATCACCATTAAAAAGAAAGGTCCATCAGACATGGGAGATGCGGTAACATGCCCTGCTATATAACTAAGATTCAAGAAAAATCACACTTCTAAAGAAAAGATGTCCATATCTTCGTCTGAGCCTGATTGGGCATGCTGAATTTCAATGATTGATCATGGAGATAAGATACCACTACAGAAGTTTGTTAGGGGTTTGCTTTTCTTTCCCATTAAGAACAATATACGAGTTTGTCTATAGGTGAGTGACAAAAACAAATGCACTGACAGCTACTGATGACCTATGTTGTTCCTTCATTTTCATCCAATTGATATGTAAAAATAAAGTTTCCAAGTAGATCTGTGGACCAAACACATGGCATTTTGCCCCAAAAAATGGCTGATGTACAATTGGTCAATGAAGTACTTAATATTACAACAACATTTTCCAAAATCTTGCAACTATGGAAAGGTATTGCCATCTGGGCTGCCCTGGGTTCACAAGGTGCATGTCTCATTGACCGTATATGACTCATTGATGATCTGTGTGGTTCTAAATTCTTCTTGATCTTCACTAGGTTTCCATGATTTACACTTAATATCTATCTACTCATAGCTAATAAACTTGTGAAACTTTCTTTTCCTGCTGTTATGGGAATGTTATTCCAGGATTTAATACTACTAGTCCTTGCAGGAGTTAAAAAAGACTAGATGGGTTTGAGCGGAGAAGTCCTGGTATTCCTTCTCTAACTGTGGCCCTCTTCTCTGCGTGGTTAGTATGTAAAATTGTGCTGCTTTCTGCTTGTTCAGAGAGCTTGGAATATGCATGTCTGTGCGATAGATGCAGGGTACAGTCTGTATCTTGATTGCGCTCAGCAGGGATCCCTCCTCAGTGATGAGAGAAGAAGGGAGGGTGGGGGTAGAACAAACACACAGATACAAGCTGTCTATTCCTCTCATTGTTTTTTTGCTTGGCCATATGCAGGCAGTGGGAGGGAGATATGAAGAATCCCAGAATGCTCCCAAATTTGTAAAAGCTTCGTACAGAGCAATACACAGAACAGCGGGAAAGTTACTGCGATGAGATGAGAAAGCCTTGATTATAAAAGTGTGATTTCTTCTTTTTTACTGCAGTATGCATCTAAACGTATACTGTACATATATACCATACAATGAGGGTAACAAAGAAATGACAGACAATACTAAGGTAGATGCTGCTATAACCTGTATTTCTTTTGACTTAAAAAGTGACCAGGAAACACATTACTGCAAAGGGAGAAACCAGCAGGACGTCAAGATTATACTGGAAGGGAAATTACCAGTGCACAGAGGGATAGCTGGGTGTATCTTTCCAATTCTATGGTCATTTCAATGTTTAACAGAATGTCATTCATATTATTAAAAGCTGCGGCTTCTATGTACAGTACTCAGAATAAATATTCATTTTCACAACAGCAATAAACCATACAAATCTGGTAACTTGATCAAGCCTGCATGATCTCAGTCACATAGATAATGCTTTCTCACATAACCTTTGAACCTTTCTTGTGCTTATTGCTGCATTCCAAGTCATAATGTTTGTTGGGCTTGCACGCTCAGTTTTATGCATGAATGCAGATGTATACATACATGCAGTTCATCTTTCTCCACTAATGCAATGTATGCTCAGACTCGGCTGTGGTACTTTTAGCAGGTCTAACCTTGCTATACACATTGTAACGTTTAAATCAAGTATCTGACCTTTGCCTTATCTCAGCATGAATTAGCACCTTTTGGCTGGGACCTTACCAGTTTAAGATCTTCTCAGATTGACACCTGACCTTCCTGTCAAAAATTATCTTCAGCTTTTTTCTGCTCTAGATAATCAGACACATTATCTAATGATGATTGGATAGTGTTTGTGGATAAAGTGATGGCTTACTCATAGAGTAATAGTGGATGACTTATGTAATGGTTTTAAGATTTTATCAGTAAGCACTCCCCAACCATTGTTTCAGCCCTACAGCCCACTTTCAGATAACAAATATGGGTGGTACAGTAGATATGCCCCTCTTTTATTTGTTTTATTGATTCTTGACCTCAAAATTATTATTAATCAACATTATACACAATATACATATTTCCTACAATATATGTCCTGCATATCAGAACCTCTTTTTTTCCAGAAAAAGAAGATGTTTTATTATATATTTGTGTGGGATCCCCATTTTGTAGATAAAACCACACTAATGTCTAGATTGTTAATGGTCATGCAGTTTCGGTGGCAAAATGATCAAACCCAGAGTATAGGAGGTAGGAGAGCATCTACAGCTATGGGATGGTATACAAATGGATGGTGCAAAAACCCCATACAGACTAAGCACAATTCAATGGGCAATATATTGTCTGTGGTATAGCTGCAAGGCATTCCTTAAAGGAAATCTACCACATGATTCCAGTGCTTTTAAATGTCTTGTAAAATTATGCAAATGTGCCTCAGGGGCTCCTGGCTCTGTCATCTGCTTATTATTCTCTCCTCCATTCAGCATTTCTGCCCGTCTCTACACTCCCCGAGTATAGGCATTATTAATAAACCAAAAGAGGCTACTGTGACATAACTAGGAGCCTCTGTGGCTTATTTACATAATTTTTTACAGGCATTTTGCACAAAAAAATAAAACTGTTAGAAGCAAAAACAAGAATGGATCATGTTTCAGAGGCTCATGCCAGCATGTAAGTGTCCTTGGTTTAGAAGCACTGCATCCATGTGGTAGATTTCATTTATTGCCACAATTCAAATTATTACAAGGCTGCTCTAATATGTATGAAAAATGAATGAGAATGAAAAACTTTGTTTATATAAAACTTTATGGAAAAAATATAAAACACATAGGTATACACATACAGTAACGACTGAAGGAATTCTATGTTGTGAGAGATGCTTCTTTCCATTTACTTTGTTTAAAGTTGCAATCATAGTTACAGGTAATTATCACAATCCTATACCCGTGACTGATGTAAGTGTCATAACAGGTAGAATATCATTTATTCCAGAAATCTGCTTTCAGTCTGGTCACCACTTCTGCGTGAAGGCTAAGAGACCATTAGTGACTGAGAACCTCAGTTTGTGGCCACTTCGCCTAAATCCGTTAAGGGTTTATACAGGAATACAGAAAGAGAGATTGTCTGTCATTAATCTGATTAACATAAGCCCCAAGTAGCCAAGCAGTGATGATGAACTCTGCTCTCCAGAGGGCAGTCAAGGGCATGCTGACCACTTAATCCCCACCATGTCCAGACTGGCTCTCAAATATAGCAATTGATTGAGCTGGGAACTGAAGATGACCTTTTTAACCCCATCACAGCTTTGGTCTCACCATGAAGGTCTCCAGCAATGAAAAGGTTAAAGAAATGATTGCTTGGTTGTATCGCTTACGATTTTGTGATGGATTATTTTTTTCCCTGTATAATGTATAATATTGTAATTGTGTTTCAACGTTCCCCAGGGTCATTTATCATACACTCCTTAATCTGAGACCATCGCTGTTTGATCGGTATTATACACCCAGGCTTTTCTGGGGCTTGTAAGTGAAAAAAACCACAAGATCTACTATATAACAGGCTGGTTTTTAAACGCTCAGCGGTTTTTGAAATGCAATCAAGCCTCGGTTCTCCATATTTTATGTATGAAAGACTGATGCAATGCTTGGAATTGTTTATTTAAATGGTCTTCAAATAAAACCGATTACATCATAGAGGGGGAAACAACAGAGCCCAGGTTACCTGGCAGGTTTCTGGGGGAAATTCTTAATTTCTACATAATAAAATTGAAGGTGACCAATAACATCATAATTAATTGATCCTCAATGTGATTGAAGAGTCAGAATTGAAATTAATACAGTATGTGCATAATATGTGTGATAATATACAATATATATAAATTATGCTAAATAACTAGTTATTACCAGCTGAATGTATTAATATAAGCATTTCAAGTTAACTGCTAATAGTCTCATAATATAAAGTTCTCATGCTGCACATATCACTTGCTGCTGAACATCTTTGGAAGTGGATTTAAAATGCCACCATCCTTTCGTAAAAAAAAAATATCTGGGTATAGTATTTATAATAGCAGCTGCTACAGAACCTCTTTAAAAAAATAGATAGCATTACATGTCATCCAGTAGTTGACTTAGGATATGGAACGTTGTAAAACCTGATGTAACAAACCTCTTTTCAGAGCTAGAATAGCTCAGTTCATCTTTACATAATCCTGAGGTTCTGACACCAGACTGTGATGTCCGTACACATTATTTAAAGACGTGGAATAACTCATTGCTGTGTATTTTAGTCTTAGATACAGAACAATAGGATGTTTATAATTTTCTGTGCCTCTCAGAATATGCAGTATATTTCTAATAACAGTAATTATTTACATTTCCTATTATTTTATTGGTTACCGGTTTTTTAAGGCAACCAACATGTTTTCGTCTGAGAGGCTATTCCACAACTTCATCAAAAATGAATTTCCTTCAAAGTGGAATAGAAAATCAGCTCCCACACACTCCTGAAGACAAATGCTTGTCATAGTCACTATCTCTGTCAAAATACAGCATGTGGAGGAGAGCGTATCAAACTATGAAGAATCTGGCATTGTCATACTGCAGACTACCCACCATGTTGCAAAGTGTCCAACAGACAAAGTATTGTTTGCATAAAGATGTATTTTCCTGGCTGTATACTAATAGATAAGCCATCATTTCACTTTTGCAAGATTGTATTGCTACAAGAAAATCTTGTGAATAGTAAGGAAAAATACAGACATTTCTCAAACTATAACATAGGTATGGTCTATAATAAACATAGCACAGGAACAATGGCCCACATCTATTAAGATTCAATAGTTAGACAGAATAAACATAGATGCTTAGTCTAAAAATGCAGATTCCATGCTCAATGATAGGCTTGGTGTGTCTTAAGTGTTTCTAGTGTAATATTGGAGAATAAATCAAGCCCTTCACTCTTCAATGCATATAGAAAAAAGTAAATATAAATGTAAATTTACATTTATATTATTGGAAAAAGGAAAAGTACCCCCGTTTTTAATCCTACAGTGTTGATTCAGAGATAGAGGCAACAAAAACCCTATAAGGCCAACTAGGTCATGGTGGGAAAAAAATCTTCTTTACTTGCTTAAAAACATTTAAGGGAGTTGACAGTCTTCGCAGGAGTGGGCATCTAAGCAAATTCACTTCAGGGTTAGACCATACAAAGCTCAGAAAAATTACAGATATCATCAGACTCTACAAAAGTTCAAGTTCATCACAGTACAATTTGAAAATGACTGAACATTTATGGCCTCATTGAAAAAGCTGGTTGGAGTAAGCCTCTTGTTTCTGAAAAGAACATGGCAACATAACTTAAAGGGAAACTCCACTCAAAGATAATTCATTAAATACTGATGGTGCCTGAAGGGAGGAACATGATTCATTTTCATTGTGTTCGTAGAACCTTGCTAGAGCCTAGAAGCATGCTCCTTCCTTTGGGTCCTGCACAAGGTATAATTAAATAAATCTGCTTTGACTGGAGTGTTCCTTTAAGCTGGCAAAGTTTCATCATAAAACTCCTGGAACAATGTCATTGGCAAAGACAAGATTAAATTGGAAATACTTATACATTGTTCTCGGCACCTCAATTGGCGGAAATCAATCACAGCATCTTAACCATCAATCACATTGGTGCAGTGATGATTATTTAGGCTTGTTCTGGACCTGAACAGCTTTGGTCAAACTCAAGGTTCAATAGCAATAGCATGGCCAAAACAGAGACATACAACATGAAAATTATCACAAAAACACCAGCAAATCTACTAAAGAATTGCTTAAAAATAAAAGAATTGTGTTGCGATGGCCTAGTCATGTCCAAACCTCATCCAAACTAAAGTGCTGTCTTTTATTCCTTGGATTTATGTGTGTTATTTGCGATAAATAATCTGACTTGCCAAAAAATTGCAGGGTATCATTAGACTGTCTAGTCTAGATTTAAACCATCTATATGTTGGTTTACACTACTTCAGAATTTTTTATCAAGCATTCTAGCATCTTAAGCCATGGTTCTTTCTTGACAAGCCACATTATTTTTTTGTTCAGTAGTTTAGACAGTTTTTAATACTTTGGTGCAGAGTACTGTATAAACCGTTGGCACAAATGGCTCCCAAATTCTGGTGAGGTTTTATTAGTAACCTAACAAGTTCCAAATATAGGAACAATTACTGCAAGCAATTCAATCCAATTTCCATGTATACTGTATGTCACATGCACATATGTTAACGACAGATACACTTGTTTCATGCTGTGTATTGTGTTTTATTCTCAAATTTGGTCATCAACCTATTTTTTCTGTGACTTACCAATGAAACCTGCCAGTCACTATATGGAGGAAGAGCATGACAGCTGCTGTGTGTGCAGTGTGATAATACCATGCTGACCACATGAACAGTCATTGATCAGGATGCCATTGTAGCATTTCTGCTCACACATTAATCATGTGCTCATCACAATGTGCTAGTGAATTTGTACTACTTCTTACAATAAGATACAGCAAGTGGTTATTGATTTATTTATTTTTATCGTTTACAAAAATAAGAGCTAAGGAAAAAGATTTAAGGGACTATCCACCAATTTTCCTACAGATAAACTACTAAGTGACTTCCATTAATGTTTCTATGATAGGAGCTGTACTGCTCATTAGTAATGAGCAAACCCTAACTGCAAAATGCGGGTCTGAATTTGGAGGTTTCAGCACCCATGACCTCCGAAACCAAACAGGCGTCACAGCCAGTCAACCAGCTTGCAACCCCTTAGCAACCACAGACAAGTCCTCTTAGGGCATGGCTGTGATTGGCCAGGCTAACCATGTGACACCATTACACGTAGACAGAGCTAGGGAGAGGTTGCTGCTCTTCATAGGATCAGTCAGACAGGAAATACCAACGACTGCCCTCAGGGCACTTGGGTAGGGAGACAAGGCTGTGGATTAGGGACAAGTGGAAAGCTGAAATTATTGCACTTTCTATGGCACTGTTAAGACAGAGTTTCTGATGCAGGACAAGATTAAGTACTATCATAGCATAAACAGCATTATCCAACAAAACCTAAAAGGCACAATCTCAGCATAGTTTGAAGTTGCATCAAAATCTGACAGCACACTACAGCACCTCCTGACGAAGCATCAGTGCGAAACGCGCGTCGGGTGTACCCTCTGGCCTTCCCCTGATCTGCCCAGTGTCAGTACATCATGTTTGCAGGTAAGTGTGCAGTAGCAATATGAATTTTTGAATACTGGATGGTACCTCCAGTTTGTGTACAGTTTACTCTTCACTGCACTATTGCCACTTTATCCCATTCTTGCTTTGGTCTCACATTTGACTGCATTGTTAATACTGCTAAACATACTATTAGGACCCTGGGCTAATAGGGGTGGCTACTGGTCTTCTGTGCTGCCCTATCTTCCATCTGGGGCTACTTGTGTCCCCCACATACTGTATTCATACTTTCCCATTTGAGGGATATACATGTTGAATTTGTGTATTTGCTTTCAATAAAGAGTATTATTTTATGCTAACAATTGTTTTACCGCTCTGGTTCTTTTTGGTTTTCAGAGTATATAGTTGGAGAGGCATATATGATCTGTGAACGAGTGTAGGGGCTGATTTGGTTTTGTTGTTTAGCACACTACAGCAATGCTGTTGCTGTGTAGTTTGCCAGTCCATTAAAATTTGAAAGTTGCTGTTGCATAATAGTTTGCAGTTGTATCAAATTCTGAAAGGCGCTGTTGCTGTATATTTGCTGTTGCTGTATATATCATTTTTAGCCCTATTTTCATTAGTGTTACTTCATACTTCTTCAAGTATGCGCATCTTTTTTAACTTACACTATCACGCTTAGACCTACTTGTGTCATACAGTACAACATTGTAATACCGTAGTTATTATTTCATGCTGTATCCTCAAACAATACTGCAGGTTTTTTTAAATGAGCAAAGCTTTAATTAAAGGACAAAGACATGTCCGTGGTGGTGCTGGTGATGGTGCTACTGGGGGAGATTAGGTTCAAACTCTGCCTGTTCCAACTTCCTCTGGCATAAGCAGGTGCCAGAGTGTGCAGCGTATATGGGTAAGCCCCAAGAGGCCACATAAAGTTAAGGCATTGGGCATTGCAGGCAGTGCCTCAACTTCCATGGATTATCTTAGCCACTCTTATCTCCTAGTTGGAAATTTGGGTCTCTTCCACCTGCCCCAGACATAGGCCCACATTTATTAAAGTGTTATGGCAGTTTTGTGTCTGACTTTGCACATAAAAAATGTGCAAAGTGCCAACACATATATCTATGAAGTGTTTGTGCCACCTAAAGGGGCACAACAGTGTCGATTTGGACTGAGCAACACATTGCAGTGCAGGGTGTGCCAGATAAATGACGATCATGCGCCAGAAGTGAGGGTTGAAGAAGTGAGGTAGAAGAAGTGAAGGTTGATGATGAGGTTCAAGACCCTACATGGGTGGAAGACAGTGATAGTTTAGACGATGAGGTGTTGTTTAGAAAGCCCTCAGCAGCTAGCAAGACAAGCAAAAGGTTGCCACATTTCCAGCGGTCATCTCAGCGGTCGCCTGCTGTGTTGAAATGCATCTGTATGGGCAAAATACCACACACACCACCCAATAATCTACACTGTAATGGAACTCTGTACTGCCCAGCCACTGCCTCATATATGATGTACCAACTAAGTGTAATTTTACATATGCTAGAAAGAGTGTATAAGCAGCAGCATGAAATTGTTAAATTACGGCTTCAGAATGGGTAGGTGAGTAGTGATCAACTGGACTGCCATGAGGGACATTTGTTCAGTGCTGTAATGCCACCATTATGGTCAGAGCTGATGACGCCATGTTTACCACGCTCACTGCAACTGAGATGCATACAGATATACATTAGAGACCATTTTTATAATGTGTCTCTGAAGGTATTTTAACTCAGGGCGACATACAGTGTTAGTAGAAATCTTCATCATAGGCACATGTTTGTGCATGTTTCCGTATCTGTTTCTATATGTCTCTATAAATATATGGTTCCATATGTCAGTAGTTTGTGCTGTGCTAACAAGATTGCTATTGAGGCTAAGAAAATTCTTTTCCTTTTTAACAGATGAGCCTTTGGCTCACCACACTATCTTGTTCACTCTGAGACCGAGGGCTCTGAGTCCTGAATGTGAGTGCTAAAAGGAGACTGTTCCCTGTGTCGGAAAGTGGGGGAATATTTCCTGTTGTGTCAGGAGAGATGCTTGCTATCAACAAAGAACATGATGAAAAATTAAAGTAAGATGTCAGAATTATTAAAATTGAAAGTAAGCTATCATTTGCAAACAAAAGGTATAGACATGAGTCAACTGACTTTGTTTTCAAGGCATGTGCATCCAACACTAACCACATCCTAAACCTGTGCACCCCCGGTTATGAAATTTACATATTCCCATTAGAAGATGTCTAAGCTTTAAAGGACACCTGTCATCAGGTCTATGTCACTAGTCCTGCCACGTCTACCTGTAGGAGCAGCTCACAAGGATCCCATCCCAGCCATTATCTAGTCAATCCACACATTAATCATTGTAAAATCATTTTTTCTTTATTATGTAAATGAGGCTGGTCACATGGTCAGGGGCAGTGATGTCACCCCTGTTACCCCTCCCCTCTCCTCCCCCTGCTCATGTCTGTGTGTAATGTATAGTAAAGCATTGCTAGTGTGTGTGTGCATCTGCTGACATGCTGCATCCGCCTAATAAACAGAGACACAGACATCAGCTACACAAGTACCTGACATGTGCTGCTATAACATGGCTGCCTGGAGCTGTTGTATCTTTCATATACACACACACATGCACACACAGGCTGCAGGGGGCATGGCCGCCAGCACCAGGAAGCACATCATTATACAGCCTCACACCATTATACAGGCTGTCAGTCAAGCACTGGGGGTGTGGTTGTACCTCCCACTCATGAATAAGCTGAACAGCTTGAATATGCTAATAACTCATTGGACATTTCACAAGACATTTGCATACAGCTTTAGGACCTCATTGCTTAGGTTTACAGGCATGTAGAGGGACAATGAAGGGATAGAGGCAATGCTCTCTAATGGCAGTTTATGAAAATATATTTATTTAAGGGGGTTATTTTGCCTGACGGGTTCTCTTTAAGGATTCTGATTTCAACTTACAAATGTGTACGTTTGGCTTATATCTGGTTCCTAAAATATGTTGCCAACAAACATATGCCACAGGTATACCATACTCTGTTTTCTTAAAAAATAATTTTATTGATTGACAGTAACAAACATATGCCATGCGTGTACCATGTTCTGTTTTTCGTGACAAACTCTGGTATATACCTGGACTCTGCCTGACCACTGCCACCTCCAATAGAAGTTAAATGGGGAAAACCAACAAAATCACTTGGATAATGTCCTTGGGATTAGCACCAAGTTTACCCGACCTGATGGTAGAGTGGGTCCGCTTCCTGTGTTAGTTATAATAACCTAATAAGACAGTATAGACAGTTAGAACTGTTAACTTATTGCAATAGAAACAACACTTGCTTCTGTAAATAAGTAGCAAACCCTTGTAACTGAATCAAGAAAGCAAATTGAGTCAAGACAACTTGTGACCAAAGACCGAAAAGATTGATATCCCTGGTTAAAAAATAAGTTGCATACAAATACTTACATGATGCATGATGATTGTAAGTGTATATAGATGTTTCGTTTTCACATGAAAAAACACAGTTAATTCAAACCCTATGGTTTATTATCTCACATATGTCATCTTTGAAGACACTTTATTAGAGTTATTCAGGGTATATATCGATTCAAAAGCTAGTTTGAGGAACATATGCAAAATAATACCCAGAACTTGAAGTGATGATGCAAGATTACACACCCCAAAGGCTAAATTTATTAAGTGAGAAAACTTAATTCCAAAAATATCTCAAGTTGTCAAGGGTGAGGAAAAGTGTCCAAATGTTATTTAAGGTCTAACCCCTCCAGTCAAGTTCATCTATTAAGTTGAATTTTGGGTCGGTGAGCAATTTATTATATGACATTTATTAAATTTCACACAACTTCTTTAAGTATATTAATAGTTATATGTACTCAAAATTCATAAATTTATAAATTCAAAAAATAAAAATGTGTTCCTCAATGTTAATTTTTGTCTTGTGTATCAATCACATATTTTTCTGAGCATAAAAGAGTTTCTTACACATTTTGCATTATAGGGGTTGTCGGACATTATAAAAATTTTTTGAGGTGGCTGAGGGGCAATACAAAAAAATACTTACCTTTTCCGGGGCTCCTGCTGTTCCTAGGTGTCATGCTCCTTTTTGTTTACAGGGTCAATGCACCGCAGCACTGACAATTTCAGCCTCCTTGGCACGCCTTGAGGTTTTTTATCAGACAACCACTGTAATGGGGTTTATGTATCTTTAACATTGACTAACAGTGTATGATAGATGATGCTTTCACACTGGAAACCCCACCAAAAACAATAACACAATGCTCCACTTCACTTCAATATCCTCTTCACCAATATCCATTCACTGTGACTGGTACTGTGGCTTAGCCATGCTCAGTTCCATTGAGCTTCATTTGCAGCAGGCAATGGAGTTTTCCTAATGGGCTTACGGCTCCAGGGGTCGCTGCTTGGTGCCAGGATAAGGGCCAACTACGGAGTTTTTATTTTTTTTTAACCAGTTTTTGCCATATAGCTATATAAAGAGTGCAGGACATGGGGGTGCTGCTGGTGGTGGTGGTGAACTTGGTGGTGGTGAACTTGGACATTGGTGACTTTGTTTGGATGATGGGGACATGGGGGTGTAACACATTTTATATATCTCCATATTTTACATTGGAGTTGTTTACATATACTGCATAGCCTACTTTAAAAAGTTGACATTTCATTAACCTGTTAGGTTGAATCCCCCACTACAGGCTTGGTGAACCTATGATTAGGAGTGCATCAACCTGGAATTCAGTTGAGTATGTTCAGGGTTTGTGGCAGGGAGATATTTACTGCAATATATGTGCTGTGAACACAGAAGAGATGTAACATGGGAAAATAAGTCTATTTAAAGCATTGGTGGCCATCTTGAATAGTAGCTGCCGGAGCTGTGAGCAGAAAATGAAAAAAAGGATATTACAAAATTGCACAACACAAGACTAGGGTGATAAGATTGTGTATCTTGAAGATGAGATGAGGAACTGCACACTGAAGAGAAAAATGTTTACCTATACCAACTGGACAACCCCTTTAAGTGTTTGTACAGAAAAACACTGGTCGGCTATAGATGTTAATCTAAATCATTAGAAACTGACTTTTCCCTTAAATAAAAAAATTCCAAAATGTATTAATTAACTGTATTGATTAATATTCCAAAATGTATTAATTAACTGTATTGATTAATATTTACACTAGATACCTTCTTAAATTGCAGAACTTATGTATGTGTTTCTGTGCTATGTATTTCTCAAGACTGCCTGATAGTGGCAAGTTCTAGTCATTAATCTGTGCTCCCCGGCTATTTACCTCTGTGGCAGGAACATTTCCTTTGGGATCCATGAGAAAATGTGCCATCTGAATAAACTGTTCCCCTTTTACAGATCAGCCCCAGCCCTCTCTGTCCTCAGAGGTTGTAGTCAATGTAATTAGTAATTGTGCAAACGCAGAGTCTTATATACAGGGCAATGAAAAATCATCCTATTTTACAGAAGATTTCTGCACCATAATTTTAATTTAGTTTACCTAAGAGTTGTAGCAATATTCTTTAATACAGGCAGTCCCTTGGTTACGTACAAAATAGGTTCTTCAGGTTTGCTCTTAAGTTGAATTTGTAGGTAGGTCGGAACTGGTATATTATATAATTGTAATATCAGACTTTTTGGTTCCTGCGACAATTCCATTTTAAAGATTTTGGGTTCTCATGGGAACAATGATTATAATAAATCTTCATTACAGACACTTTGCAGTTGATCACTGAAACCTGGGACTAAAATAAAGCACCCAGAGAGGTTAACCAGAGGTCACAGTAGGCAGAGAGGTCCATCTGTACCTAGAAGTCACCTGTAAATAGGGTGTCCTTAAAGGGAATCTGTCACAAGGGACCTCATTTTCACTAAAAAAGGATGCAGAATCCCATCAAATATGTCTTTCTGCTTTCTCTAAGCATTTGCATATAATTGTGTATTATATCTTACCTTGCACCCTGACAGAATCCTCTGTTTAGTCCTGAGGGTTTGGCTTTGGTTTGAAAGTATTTAAAAAAACAACATGTCATTTGTCTGTGCTACAGACTTCTCAGCTCTTGGCCCCCACCTTTGTGCCTTTTTACAGCTCCTCCCTCCTGCTCCTTCACAAAGCACACAGCCTGGTGAGCTGACATAAGTGGGATAGGCAGGAGCTGTAGAGGAGCACAAAGGTGGGGGCCAAGAGCTGAGCAGTCTGCAGCAGAGACAAGTCACATGTTTTTTTAAATGCATCCAAACCAAAGCCCAACCCATGGGACTACACAGAGGTTTCTGTCAGGGTGCACACAACACAAATATACTGTACTGCAAATGCTTAGAAAAGGCAGAAAGACATATTTGCACTGCAGATGTGATGGGCTTTTGCAAACTGTCTTTAGTAAAAATGAGGTCCCTGGTGACAGGTTCCCTTTAAGTTTGAAGTCAGGTCCTATTTGTTCAGTATACAGGGCAATTATTTTTTACTGTGCTCAGATGTTCAATCTTGTAGACTATCATTCTGTTTTACGCTTAGTAACATCTTCAGAATATACATTTGTATGACCATGGGAACATGCCTTGTGGAACAAACGCTTTTGATTCCAGAGGCATGGTTAGAATCTCTAAATACAGTATCTGAAACACCACATTATAGAACCCTAAAATAGCTACCCCCAAGTAATTGCCCCTATAAAATAATATGTATTATACTTTCAAATAATACAATCATACAGTCACTGAAAAAAGAACATATATCTAGTGACTGAATAAAGCTGCTATATGGTCTCCAGATACCATCATAGATCTAATACTCAGGAATTGTATGTAGTAAAAAAGAAACTCATTGAGAAAGTGTTTGCTCTCTTCTTGCCTGGCTAATAAAAAAAGTATGATGCTTATAAGAAAATACATATCATGATAAGTCTGTGAAACCTGACTCTGTGCATGCTTATGTTTAGATGGGCCATCCTTAGATATGATTCTAGAGGAAAAAAAATCATTGCAGACCCAAACTGAGAAAACATGCATAAATAACAATTTTCTCCCAAGCTTTAATCACCACTATTACTGCTTCACTAGCTCAGTGTGCACACTTAATTATCATGTAATTAGTGCTGGAAGTTAGTGCATTATTTTCTACGCTATTGTATTTATAAATTCTCTCCATCACACTCATAGGGGGTTGAATAGAAAACCCTATAGAGTTTCAAGGTATACACTTGAAGAATAACACAAGGATGTTAATATCGCACCCTACTATAGGTCAGCCATTGGAATTTTACTATATTGTGTGTTCCATGGCATTGAAGTGGCATGAAATATCAACATCAGTTGTCCCTTTCACATGCAGTGTGATATAGATATAATATTGGATAGGTTGAAACAATTTAACTACTTATAACGTATCTCAGGTTTCTTAAGAATATTAGCCTCAAAACTTACTTTATTATAGATTTCTTCTATATCAGTTCCTCATGGTTTTTTAGATCTCTGCTTGTTAACATTCTATAGAAGGCCTCATGCACATGAAACTCTATGGGTGCTGTGAGCTGGGCACTGTTTGTGGGTCCAGCTCACAGGCAAAATAATGGTCGATGTGCATGAGGCCTAAAGCTTGTATGTATTTTACCAGTGAAAAGAAATCGACCCATGGACGTGTGATGCTACACAGGTGCACCGCTCAGACTATTCTTTGTGATACTAACAAGACATGCACCTGTGTGAGACAACATGACTGTTGAATGACAGCAAGCAGAGATCTAGAAAACCATGAGGAATTGATACAGAAATTATATTGGAAAATTGTAGAACTTTTCACTATCCATTATAGAAACATTTTTTTATGAAAACTGGAAAACCTCTTTAAATAACAAATTGTTATTAAAGGGGTATTCCTGAGCCCTTACCTCCACCTCACATCTCCCGGTAAATTTTCAGCTTGGACTAATTGTTTGTGGTTCTATGTTCTGCATGCCAGCCATTTCAGCACAGAGGGATATTATGCACATTTCTGCACATATTATTGCATATCCTCATGCCAGACTTGCTGATTGTGGCGATCCCACTGTAGCCTACAAACACATGCCCAGTCTTTATACTGATATATTTCGGGGCTAGTGTTGTGAGATTGTTGGGGGCTCAGGTCTGGATAACCTGACATTATTAGGTGTCGGGCTCCAGGTGACTCTGTATTTATGTGTGCACTATGGTGTATCCTTTTTAAATGGTTTTATTTTTGTCCTATCGATGTCTGTTGTATGTCCAATTTTTTTCAATAAAGTAATCTTTTGACACACATGCTTTCTTGTTTTCATTTTTGCATAGTTCATTTGCGCATGTATGTAGCCCTTGACTGGGTTCAACTACTTTGTTTAGATCCCAACCCTGTTTACTGACTTCCACTGACTTCTTGCCGGTAAACAAAACATCACCACGTGAGGAGAGCTGCAAGCTACAGACAGATAAGTTCTTTATCTGGGGAGGGGGGTAGGCACATCAGATCTGCAGCAGAGCTGACTGTGTCACTGTGTGTAATATGGATCTCATGGATCTCATCATCTCTGATCTGTCACATCACTCTTTCTATGTTTCAGATACTAATACAATGTATTATAAAATGAAATTGTATATAAACCGTGATCCCTGATAATCTAACCTCATTGTCAAGACACTGTATCCCACAGCACTAGAGGGATCATGAAGTGTCTGCTTAAAGAGTACCCGCCCACAATCTGGAATCTTACAGTACCCATTACTGAGGAGCTAAAACAGCAATAACACAGAATGCAATTGTAAAATAAGGGGGTTAAAATGTTATTTATTATGTAAACATCACTAGAAATTTGAGAATTTTCCTTTGTGTGCAAATCCCTCCCTTAAATGCTCCAGATTTTTTAGATCAGGCGAAGGCTACATTCATTTCATGTCAAAGCCACACATTGTAAGGATAAGTCAGGGAAACTCTAATTGTATGTACATACAGTGGAATATGTCGTCCTGTTCCGACCTTGAAAGGGGGAAGGGGATTAAACATCAGCAGCAGTGAGAGATGCACTTCTGGGACACGGCAAGATGTGTCTGGGACAGTCACCATGTAGTGTGGGAAATTGAAAAACCCACACACAAGCAACATTGGACTGGCCCATTCTCATTTGACCGCCAAATCACAGGATACTCGGGCCTAGACAGGCCTCTTCCTTGAGTTTGTTGTGTTCTGGTGCAGATGGCAGCAATGATGTCATCGCTTCTACCCACCCATCAACATGCCCTGGCATGATAGTCCTCAAGCTTTACTAGAAGCCTGACCTTCTCCCCAACTCCAGCAGCTTCAGAGACTGAATGCCACCTGCCACCCAAGATGCCATTTGCAACTTCAGTGCTACACGTCCAACCTGCTGCCTAATCACCCCCATTGCATTGCATTGCCTTAAGCTGCATTTCATTACTGACAAGAACAGGTCATCAAATGCCTCTCAAATCTGACACTTTAACAGGTCTGAGTGGTATCTTAGCTTACTCATCTAATGAAGTTTCTCACCAGTATAACAAATTTGGGAATCTCACACTTTACATTATAGTGCATACTGCCAACGCTAAACTGTTCTGAGATAAACCTTCTCTAGTATTCTCTGTACTTCAAAAAACACAGAAAATATAAAGAATGTACAAAAAATATAATTATTCATGTTGCTAGCAGGATTACTTTCCCAGAAATCAATGGTAGCTGCAGTGTTTAATGATATTTGTTATTGCACTTTTACAACTACTATAAAATCAAGCACTTGAACGAGCCCAACTGTACATAGATCGTCAGCTTAAAGTGCATGTAGTATTGGAAAACCCGCTGCTTGCACAAGCTGAAATCCCCTATGTGGAGAAGTGGCTTAGATAATGTTACAAATCAGGTACATTTTCTTCCCTGATCAATAATAATCCTATTTAAATAAATCTCACCTTTACAGTGTTGATATGCCTTGCTTTTCCAAACAATGTTGTTGTACACAGATGTAATAACTGAGCCTTTTCTTTTATTGTCGGCCTTGCATCATTTACATGTAATTATGAATTTAATTAGAAGCTGGTAACCCAGACACAAGGACCTGAAATTACCTGCCGTGACGGAAGGACGTTGTTGAAAAAACATTTAATTGATTTTTATTTTTGGAAGAAAAGCACTGTAATTGGCAATCAATCTCACAGTAGATTGGAATTAACAGTCAAAACAATTCTCTGTCCTCTGAAGAGAAAGGTCTTACTTTCCAAAGGTGTGGTGGCATCATCAAATTAGCGGAAGGCATGTGGGACAATGATAGGAGTGTCAAATATAGGAAAATAATATACATGTAAATTCCCCAACAGAGACGAACATTATATATTCAAAAGCATGTGGAAAATCTGGGGTACATTTGGCCAACCAATAAGGCTCAGGGTGGACCCTCCACACAGGATCATTGCATCTCCATGTAGGATTTATCATGTAACAATCCATAATATTAATAATAAAATTATCCCTTAATAAATAATATCAAATGATTTCTCCTGTTGTCTCTAAGTGAATTTGTCTTTTGCAAGACCTTCTAGGTCTATTATTATATGTGAGAACTTATGCCCACCAGAAGATCCTCAGGTACACTTGTTGGTCAACCCAACCTTGGTGGCCACCTAGTCAGTGAGGTAGGTTTGCAGCCACATTTCTTGTAAATTAGTGCATATAAATTAAGCAACAAGTGATGTAATCACAGAGATATACAGTTACATAAAGATATAAAGCCAGTGTGTGATGTTTCTCACCTACTAGATCTGCACCGGTCAACTGTAAGTGCTGTTACAATAATGGGAAGCAGCTAGGAATTACCGTAATGTAGTTATGACAGAACATCTTGGAATCAAGAGCTGCATGAAATGATATTCTATAGACAAGCAGCCGCACACAAACCTAGGATCACTATGTGAATTATAAAGTGTAGCATTTTTGGAATAGCTGGTGTTAACAGAAAAGATTGTAACTATGTGTTAGTATTAGAGATGAGCGAACATGCTCGTCCGAGCTTGAGCATTAGGGTACTCGAAACTGCTCGTTACTCGGACGAATACTTCGCCCGCTCGAGAAAATGGCAGCTCCCGCCGTTTTGCTTTTTGGCGGCCAGAAACAGAGCCAATCACAAGCCAGGAGACTCTGCACTCCACCCAGCATGACGTGGTACCCTTACACGTCGATAGCAGTGGTTGGCTGGCCAGATCAGGTGACCCTGGGATAGACTAGCCGCTGGCCGCGCTGCTCGGATCATTCTGTCTCTGGATGCCGCTAGGGAGAGAGCTGCTGCTGGTCAGGGAAAGCGTTAGGGTGTTCTATTAGCTTACTGTTAGGCAGGAGTGATTCTCAAAGAACCCAACAGCCCTTCTTAGGGCTACAATAACGTTCTACTTTTTTTATTTTAATTTGCATCTTTTACCATTTTGTGAGGAATTAGCAGGGGGACTTGCTACCGTTGTGTTTAGCTCTTAGTGGCACACATATCCATAGCAAAGACCGAAGTGGGAAAATTCAGTAGGGGTTGGATTTCTATTAGGCAATAACTCAGTGTCATCTCATCTGGCATAGTAAAGTGCCGTCGCTAAGCGACAGCAGGCGGTGCTCAAACTGCTGAGCCTAGGCGACAAAAGGCACACCGCCCAAGAGCTATTACAGGGCATCACGGCGCAGACTGATCTGTGGCTGGCACCGCTGAACCTGAAGCCAGGCATGGTTGTGTGTGACAACGGCCGTAACCTGGTGGCGGCTCTGCAACTCGGCAGACTGACACATGTGCCATGCCTGGCCCATGTGTTAAATCTCATAGTTCAGCGTTTCCTCAAGACATACCCCAATCTGTCTGATTTGCTCACGAAGGTGCGCCGCATCTGTGCGCATTTCAGGAAGTCCAGCCCAGATGCTGCCACTCTCAGGGCAGCGCAGCGCCGCCTCCAACTGCCCGCTCACCGACTGTTGTGCGACGTGCCCACGAGGTGGAATTCAACACTGACCATGTTATCCAGAGTTTACCAGCAGCGCAGAGCGATTGTAGACTGCCAGATGTCAACTTCCACCAGAACTGGTAGTCAGGTCTCGAATAACGAGTACCCGAGCATTTTAGTGTTCGCTCATCTCTAGTTAGTATTCTAATTCAGCATTAGACGCTGATATATCTGGTGCAGGTTTAGACTGTCTAGTTTAACTTTATCATGTCTAACTATTAGATAGATAGTAAATGTTAAGGCTAAAGAAGCAAACTACAAAAAATACCTATTTATATTTGGACAACCTGCAGAAAAAAGGTGCTAATACCAAATAATGAATGGAATACCTGTCTTTCATCTAATGCAGATACTGTAGCATATAGACTCAATGGGAGAGATTTTTGTAAACATTGCCCCTCTGGTGTTGCCAGATATATCAAGAGGCTTAGACCATAGCTGATCTGGTGGGTCAGCTATGAAGCATATATTTCTACGCCAGGTCCCACCTGGTGTAGAAATATGTGCAGCATGCAAACTTTCACTTGTGAAAGTTCACTGGCTGCAGCAACAGCGCAGGGCAGATGTATTTCCCACAAGGCTGCACCCCCTCCATGCACTGTTGGCGTAGAGATTTATAAAGGGGATAATAATCACAATTGTTGGCAGGTCACTAGCAATTGCGATTATTTCAGGGCTTCTACGCCAGTTTTCCAGCTATATGCTACGATGGCAAGGAACAGCGGAAGAGCAAAAGAAGTCACAATTCAATCTCTTGGCCTTAGTCCTGGAAATGACACCATGGAAATTTTGGTGGTGAACCTATTTACCAATGATAAGTGCTTCATAATTCAGCAAAATCTTTATAGAGTGTTTACTGGAGCTGTATACAAGAGGCATAGCCCAAACATATAAATAGCAATATATTCAAGACTAATCAAGTTACAGCAAAAGTGCTTTTATGATACAACCTATGATATTTTTACAATTAGCTACATTCATATCAATCAAACTGGCAGTCCCACTCAAAATAAGTCATTATCATAAAGCGTGACTACATTATATTAATGACTACAATAATTGAAACACAAAGCAGAGGAATTGATATAATGTAACATTATATACTGCACACACACACACACACACATATATATATATATAGTATATACTTATACACTCATACGGTATATACATATGTAGAGAGAACAGGAAGCCATTAATATGTTTGCATTATTGATAAAATTTATATAATAGACATGTTAAGAAGAACAGAAAAAGCTTTCTGCTATAGAAACGAAACTGAACAAAGCAGGATAAAACATTGTAATGTCCTTTCAACATAATAAGTTGGGTAGGTTCAATATTTCTCTCCTCTAGCAGAGTACGATCTTCCTCTGTTTCCATGTATTGATTGCTTTCTGTAATCGAGCCGAACAAATATAAAATTCCCCAATTGAATCCTCCGACGCTGCTGATATAAACCTAAACCTTGTTAAATTTATTGACAGAACAGTGAAATAAATTATGATAGGTCCAGAGGGAATGTTTCAGGTCATTGATTTCTTTAAGGAAATAATAAAATGGTGGACGAGCCGTACAAGCCCTTCTCCTCCACCTCCTCCCCTTGGTATATTACTCCTGGAATAATAGGAAAATATGCTCACTGTCTGCTGTGTGCAGCATGGAAATGTGTCACTTATTCCCAGAGGAAGAGCAGGCTGTAGCATTAATCATTTAGTGCCCAGTGTCTTTTTGCTCCTGTTTACAGAGCATCCTTCCAGTGGAGGTGGTATCAGTAGATGACGTTTCCAAAGTTTGAAACAGATTTTGCTGTTACAGTTTCTAATTAGTTTGACTTCTGAAATGATGATTTAATACATAATGTACAAAGTATTGACAAACCTTTATACATTTTCTTTTCTCACACATGGGGGCTTATATACTAAGGGTCCCGTGGATCGCACTTTTGTTGGCTTTTAGAAATTTTCAGGTATTTAGAAGGGTATTGTGTTGCACGCGATCAGATTTTGCTGCAAACACGCCGACTTTCAAGCAACAGAAATCAGGGGGCGGGCCGTCAGACGATCCGATGGATTCGGACTGAGGGGGATTTAACTTTAAAATTGTGTCGCAAGACACGCACTTACATACACCGGGAAGAAGAAGGTGAACTCCAGCTGACCTGAGCGGGGAAGCGACAGATGAAGGAAGTCGGGCGCAATTCTTTGTGAATTGCGGCAAAGTTTACTCTCGTCGGACAACGCACAGCAGGGATTGCACAGGACCGGGTAAGTAAATTTGCCCCATGGAGTCCAAAATAGAAGACTGTCAAGCAGTGAAGTGGCTGGCATAAAGCCATTTATTCATAGCATCCACTCAATTTCATAGTAAGGAATTTTACATTGTACAGATTACCAGGACAGGGATGCCTTGTCTTCACTGAAGAAAAGTAAAATGGTGTGGAGGTTGCACATGTGTGTTGGTGTAGATAACCATGTGTTATAGACTTTTGTAGCCCCATAGAGTTTTAAACCAGGATTCCCTCCTTTTGCAGGTATGGAGACATAAGACCTCACTGTCCCTCATAATTTAGCTATCATATTAACTTGACATTTCCAAAATTAACCTTTATATTTTGGCTTTTTGATTTGTGTGTGAACTGGATGATAAATCTTCCCCTGTTGTTAATTTGGGTCCTGGATTTCAGTATATTTTTCTACATTATTTGTACACTGCACCTTCTAGTCTTGAGGCAAAGGTAAAACATTGTGCAAAAAGTTACTAAATTACAACCAAAAAACCTGCATCAGACTAAGATAATTGCAGCCCATTGCCAATACAGTTTAGCAATATATGGATGTAGTTATCAGAGACACTGCAATTTAGGAATATATGGATCCAGTTCTTGCTAACACTGCCCTTTAGGAATAAACAGATGCAGTTACCACTGTTATTGAACTTTAGCATTATAATAATGTAGTTATCAGAGACACTGTACTTTAGGAATATACAGATTCAGTTATCAGAGACACTATACTTTAGGAATATACAGATGCGGTTATCAGAGATACTGTACTTTAGGAATATATGGATGCAGTCAGGGCTGGCGTTAGGGGGCGGCAAACTGGGCATTTGTCCTAGGCCCCCTATCCTACAGGGGCCCCTGCATGTGAGCTTTTGTGGGCAGAGGATGTATTGCTCCTTTAATACCCCTTTTCCTTGTGAAGATACTTATCATCTATCTGTCTAGTTATCTATCTAACCATTTATCTATCTAGCTTTAGTATATCTATTTATCTATATATCCTCTATCTATCTCTGATCTTTAATATATCCATTGATCTTCTATCTATATAGATAGATATGTTTGATAATCTTTCATATTTATCATCTATTTCCTATAAAATTCTCCTACAGCCCCATATATCAGATTGCCTTACCCTACCACTGTGTGTATCCCTGCACTATAATACTTTGTATAAAGGAGCCTCTTACTGACTATGACTATTCACAAGATAGTTTTATTTTGGGGCCCGTCTTTTAGTTGTGCCCAGGGCCCCAATTTGTCTAATACCGGCCCTGGATGTAGTTATCTCTAACACTGCACTTTAGGAATATATGGATGCAGTTATCAATGACACTGCATTTTAGCCCTAAATGGATGCAGTTATCATATCACCTATGAAAAGCAACAGGAATCAGATCCAGTTATCCGTGACACTCCACTGTAGCAATACATAAATTCAGTAATCACTGACAGTGCACTTTGTTAATAAACTGATAAAGTTAACATTGACATTGCAGTATAGCAATATATGGATGCAATTACCACTGTCACTACACTTAAGGAATAAACAGATGGAGTTTTCACTGTCACTGGTGTTTAGCAACATACAAATGCATTTATGAATAACACTGCACTTTAGCAATATATGGATGCAGTTATCAATGGCAACGCACATTAGATATATATGCATACAGTTAGCACTGCACTTTAGGATTATTCTGATGCAGTTATTACTGTCTGTCACAGTTCTTCAGATTGCCCTGAAAAGGCTGCTAGGGACAGATAGACATTTGAAATAATTGCGTTTTTCAGGGCAGTCTGAACAACTGTGCAATCTCTAAAGTGCAGTGTCAGTGCTAACTGCATCCCTTTTTTCCTAAAGGGCAGTCTCGGTGATGACGGCATCCCTATATTTCTAAAGTGCAGTGACACTGATAACTTCATCCCTATATTTCTAAAGTGCAGTGACACTGATAACTTTATCCCTATGTTTCTAAAGTGCAGTGATAGTGATAACTTCATCCGTATATTGCTTAAAGGGGTATTCCCATCTGGGCATTTACATTTAATTCAATTCATTTGCCATATGTAAACATTTCTTCAATTGGATGTTATTAAAAAAATGTTCCTGTGTGAAGATAATTTCTCATAAATGTAGCCATGTTGTCCCTTAGAAACGAGATGGCTTCCTCGGATACAACCACCCCGCACTCAGACATGCACTATTAAGTCCTGCCTGACCACCAGGATTCAGCAATCATTACCACGGGACGGCTGTGGGACCTACAGTAACTCCCATACTTTTCATATACAAGAACCTTTTGTTTCCTTGTGCAATCATTCCAGCAGAGGTGGCTCTATCCAAGGACACAGCCTTGTTTCTTAGGGACCATATGACTACTTTTATGAGAAATGATCTTCACACAGGTAATTTTTTTTCTTATGCCTATATTTCTAAAGTGCAGTGTCAGTGATAACTGGATCCATTTATCTTTAAAGTGCAACGTCGGTGATAACTAGATCCATTTATCCTTAAAGTGCAGTGACAGTGATAACTACACCCGTATATTGATGAAGTGCAGTGTCAATTGTAGCTGCATTCATCCATTCCTAAAGTGCAGTATCAGTGATAACTCCATCCATTTATTCCTGCATTTATCAAAGTGCAGTGACATTGATACCATAACTTATCTTTTGCCCAAAGTTCAGTCAAACTTGTTGAACCTGAACTTCAATGGATCTACTCATCACTACCTAGCGGCTAACCTCTGGTTAATTGGCTGTTCAGATGGTCATCAACCAGCTTTTTTGGGTGTGACAAAACATAAACCGGAACTTATGGCTGAAGTCTGAGTCCGGAACTCAAACCCACGATGTTTGGTACAGATCTAGTGGGGTTTGGGTCCTCACATCATTACTGGTGAATGAATCCAGTTATTTGTGAGAATAACCTTTAAAGTAAATCTACAGTCATAGCCAAAAGTTTTGAGAATGATACAAATATTATATTTTCACATGATCTGTTGCCCTCTGGTTTTTATGTTTGTTTGTCAGATGTTTTTATCACATACAGAAATACAAGTGCAATCATATTATGAGTAACAAAAGCTATTGACAGTTAGAATGAGTTAATCCAGTAAGTCAATATTTGCAGTGTTGACCCTTCTTCTTCAGGACCTCTGCAATTCTCCCTGGCAGCTCTCAATCAACTTCTGGACCAAATCCTGACTGATTGCAGTCCATTCTTGCACAATCAATGCTTGCATTTTGTCACAATTTGTTGGTTTTTGTTTGTCCACCTGCCTCTTGATGATTGACCACAAGTTCTCAATGGGATTAAGATCTGAGTTTCCAGGCCGTGGACCCAAAATCTCTATGTATTGTTCCCTGATCCATTTAGTTATCACCTTTGCTTTATGGCAAGGTGCTCCATCATGCTGGAAAAGGTACGGTTGATCACTAAACTGCTCGTGGACGGTTGGGAGAAGTTGCTCTTGGAGGACATTCTGGTACTATTCTTTATTCATGGATGTGTTTTTAGGCAAGACTGTGAGAGAGTCGATTCCCTTTGCTGAAGCAACCCCACACATGAATGTTGCAGGATGCTTTAAAGTTGGCATGAGACCAGACTGGTGGTATCACTCACCTTCTCTTTCCCGAACAAGCCGTTTTCCAGATGTTCCAAACAATCGGAAAGGGGATTCCTCAGAGAAAATGACTTTACCCCAGTCCTCAGCAGTCCACTCCCTGTACCTTTTGTAGAATATCAGTCGGCCCCTGATGTTTTTTCTGGAGAGAAGTGGCTTCTTTGCTGCCCTCCCTGACACCAAGCCTTGCTCCAAGAGTCTCCACCTCACAGTGCATGCAGATGCACTCCCACCTGCCTGCTGCCATTCCTGAGCAAGCTCTGAGCAAAAACTAGCACAGTAGTGGTTAATGATTTCAAAAAGGGGAGAGAAGGCCACAGCATCCAATATGATGAAAAAAGGTTAAACCTTTATTCACACAGGCATAGAAAAAAGTGCAACATTTCGATTCACAATGAATCTTTGCCAAGCATGCTTGCATGATTCATTGTGAATCAAAACGTTGCACTTTTTTCTATGCCTGTGTGAATAAAGGTTTAACCTTTTTTCATCATATTGGATGCTGTGGCCTTCTCTCCCCTTTTTGAAATCATTAACCACTACTGTGCTAGTTTTTGACATGCACAGCCAATTACATAAACTTCAAGAACATATACAAAGTTATCGTTTTTTACTTGATTTTCTGCTTTCTCCTCTTAGGACATTTTTGTTTTGCAGTTTATTAAGTAGCGTAAATCACACTTAATATTTGCATAGTTTCATGGGTATTAATGTAGTAATCAAATCACACTGTTTTGAAAACAGAATGAAATGTTATATTTATTGAGCATATGCTTTTGGTATAGTTTCCATTTTTTTTTATACATTGCAAGCGACACTTGTTTTAAGGAGCCCAGATTAAATCTGTTTTGGCTTGTGATCTGATTTCTTGCTGAGATCCATTTCACCCGAGATGCCTCTGTTTCTCTCCAGAGCAATGCACAGCAATTTCATGACGAACCCTCGCCTTGAAATAATTAAGAGTGTCGAATTTGGAAAAGTCGTGCTCAATTTCCATTATGGGATGAGCCTCAGAGAGCAGAAAAGCTCATGCAGTGAGTATCACAGCTTTAAGGTCTGCAAGATGCTGTGTTGTTGGATGAAAACGTACACAACAAGTTGTAAAGTCGCACAAAGACGAGAAATGATGGGGACTGCTTGAAACTTTGAAACAGCTGGAATGGCAAAGTGTGGAGCTCAGCAATGCAATTACTTCTCTAATAATACTATAAAGCAACAGGCTTAGTGTGTTATATGTGCAGCCAGTCTGGAAACTGTAATGTGTGGCACTTCAAGGAAGCTTTTAGAGAATGTTTTCATCTCCACTGGCATCTGATGTCTCCAGCTAATGGACCTCCTGCAAAGTGCACCGACTTTAAAATCTCCTGTTCTCTGGTGTTCTGTTCTTAAAAGATAATACAACCATGTGGGTATGGAAAAAAGCTGGATTCTCAGCATCAGGGTGAACGGCACTGTACTCCCACTGCAGCTTATGATCTGATTTCTAAGTATATATATTAATTGCAGACCACAGACATGTGAGGTTAATTGAGACAACAATGCATGTTCTTCCTGGTGAAACACGAAGTTACAAACAAACCTTACACTTGTATTTCCCCTGTTTTATTCTCTAAATCATTATTTTTGGCTAAAGATTGACAACAGAAAAAGTTTAATTATCCCCATGTTATGGAGTTTGAAGGACAGCTACACCTTTGCATAGACTTACAGATAGAGTTAGCAGTGTATAGAAAAAGAATTTTGATCCTCTATGCCAGTGATGGCAAACCTTTTAGAGACAGAGTGCCAAAACTACAACCAAAACCAACTTACAAGTCGCACAGTGCCAACATGACAATTTAAGCAATAAATTATTGATCCCTGCTGTATCAAAGGTTTCAATTGTATTGGCATCCTGAGGACACTGATACAATATAAAGAAGATGGAGAAATTTGGATTGTAGCTTACCTTCAAGGCCCCATGAAAAAGAAAAATCAGGGGACCCAGAGCAGGAGCTCCAATGACAATCCATCTCTGCCTACACCTTCACGCTCCTCCTGTAGTCCCGGCAGGATGTTGCTTTTAAATAGCGCTGAGTATGGCACATTCATGATTGTCTTGGACCGCAGGAGGAAGGCTTGAGTGCTTTCTGGCAAACTTTGTGTTGGGGTGAAGGCCTGGGTGCCCACAGAAAGTGCCACTTCTGGCACCTGTGCCATAGGTTCGCCACCACTGCTCTATGCAATGGTGGCAGGAACTCTGACAGCTATCCAAAGTACAACAGGTGCTCTAGTACAGGGGTGTCAAACTCATTTTCGTGAGGGGCCACATCAACCTCGTGGTTTCCATTAAGGGGCCAACTGTCATTTTATAACTGTATAAATGTATCTACTAGAGCTATTTAGTAGTTACATTTATACAGTGTTGCAATTACAATCAGCTCATTGGGGGCAACTACAATGCTGAACATAGTGTTAAATAACAATAGTGCACCACCAGCAGCCACATTACCCTCCAGCAACCAAAGTGCTTCAATAGCCACAATGCCCCCCCAATAGCCACAGTGCTCCTAGTACTCTCCAAAAGCCACAATGCCACCAGTATCCATAGTGCTCCCCAGTAGCCACAGTGCTCCCCCAGTACCAATAGTGGCCATAGTGCTCCCCAATAGCCACTGTGCTACCCCAAAACCCCCCAGCAGAAGTAATGCTACTAGTGCTCACCAATAGCCACAGTTCTCATAGTGCTCTCTCACCTGATTAAATCACGTGTGCAGGCTTCAGAGCCAGTGTGTACAGATGGTGCCTGGCGCTGTACGCCTTGGAGGTTCTTGCCTGCCCTGCCGCTAGCGTGTTGTCCGAGCGGGTTTTCAGTGCAGCTGGTGGCATCATCACCGATAAGCGTACACGCCTGTCGACTGACAGCGCTGACAGGCTGACGCTTATTAAGATGAATAAAGCCTGGATTTCTCATAATTTCCAATCTCCACCAGGTGAAGGAAGCTCAACCTGAATAATTTATGCACTCCTCCTCCTCATTTTCCTCCTTCTCCTCCTCTTTGTACACTAAAGCAGAGGAAACTGGCTATTTTTTGACAGGGCCCACTGGCTCTAGCTATAGTACTTTATGCATTTAATTTTTCTGGAGGGCCACCTACCCGGTCCTCTGTTTTAAAAAATTTTTGGGACTGCCACATACAGGCACTCAATCTATTCCATTTTACTGGAGGGCCACCTACCTGCTCCTCTGGTTTGAAAAATACAATTTTTGGGAGTGCCACATACAGGCACTCAATCTATTTCATTTTTCTGGAGGGCCACCTACCTGCTCCTCTGGTTTGAAAACTTTTTTGGACTGCCACATACAGGCACTCAATCTATTCCATTTTTCTGGAGGGCCACCTACCTGCTCCTCTGGTTTGAAAACTTTTTCGAATAACGAGTACCCGAGCATTTTAGTGCTCGCTCATCTCTAGTGCTGTTATTACCTTAGTTGCCATATACCCTTTAACAATGTGGGTCTTAAGTAGAAACTAAAGCAATTGGTCGCAATAAATTTTAGATTTTATTTATTTAACACTGTTACAGCTGCCCTGTGATTAGCGACCAATAATATTGAGTTAATAATCATCTGGATACATGTGGTTGGGTCGGCCAAAAACATTAGTCTTTAAGTTTAAAAAAAAATAGTTGCCTTTCTTTCAAGGGGTTCAAATGCTTTTTAAAATTAATGAGCAAAATGGGAAATATATCAGCAATCTAACAGAGTGTAATGGGTGCACAGGACTTGGAAAGAGTTTGTACCATATCCTATAAAACAGTTAGGGTGGTAGGTCAGACTTTCGCCAATCTGATATTTCAGCCATATATTCAACCTCAATTTTTATCCTCACCAGACTTCTGCCTTATCTTTAGGTTTGTCTGACTAGAACATGTAATCCTGACAACCCAGCGTGTAATGTTCTTGAGTTGGGCCATTACGAAATGAACTGTTGTAGTCTGACCCCAAGGTACCTAGTGGTACTGATTACCCCATTAGGCCACAACTCAGGGTAAAGCCAATTAGTCAGGGCCACTGGCTGAAATAGGGTATTACAGTGCAGGGCCTCCCACACAACATCTGCCAGGGAGATAGACATCTATACCAGGAGTGCCCCTGAAGGATACAATCTATAGTCTCCACCTCTACTTGGTTGACCTTGTCAGCTGCGGAGGAGGTCTACATCAGAACCTCAGACTTCTGTGACCTCCGCAACCTAGCTGCCATCATAGCCAGCCGCTCTAGGTTCTATTTCCTGTTGCCCTATATGCGGTCGGCCCCATTGAGGATTTTGCGAACCTCCTGTCCTTCTTCTCTGATGGCTCATCCTAATTGTGCACCTACGTTGTCCTTCAGATTTCAATTCTGAAACATGTAATAGGATGTCCGATTCTGCTTGTCGGATACTTGGTAACCTTTCTGAAGAAGGTATAATTTGTTTAAGTGATAACACTGATAACTCTTTCACATTTGTACTGCTTCCCTTGGCTTAATAATCTGGGGAACAATACTCTAGTCAAACCTCCTTCCTGGTAAGTGTAAAGCCTGTAGACTTTTATAGTTATTGTAACTCATTGTTCATTAAAATAGCTAATATCTTGGGTCCAATGATACTATTAGTGAATACATCAACTTCTCTCTTGAAAAAAGATCCATGAATTTGTTTCATCTAAAATACCAGCAAATTTCAGTTAATAATACATAGATTATCACTTAGCTCTTATTTATGTTGACCCAAGTGTGAACTGAGGTCTGGACCATTGTACCTCATATTAATAAATCAGATTGATGGAAAGAGTATTTTAGTTCATTAAGTTTACTTCACAATGACAGGACACTAATTTGTACTGAATGTATATACAACAATGGAGAAGGCGGCCATATTTATAAAATATTTACAGACACAAGAGCGCACTTGAAGGAAAGCAATTTGTTGTGCTCAGTGTAACCGGTATTTTTAGGTTGCCAGTGGCATGGCTATGAATATAAACATTACAGCTTGTAGGGTTGATTGGTAAACACTTAGAGATACAAGAAGGGTTGTCAGCGCTAGAAAACACGTTCAGCATACTGGCCATCATTGCTTAGCGACTTGCAATAGGAAATAAATGGATTGACTACAGTAGGCTGCATACACAGCTTAAAAGAGAGTCTGGCAGCATAGCTTCACCCAAAAGTCTACAAAAAAGCTAGACATTCTTTCCTTGAAAAATAAGCATAGACCTATGAGTCACCATTTTACAAATTGTATTTTCTATTGAATTATATGATATAAGTGTGTATTATTGTGTAATTCTATATCAAAGTTTGAAAGTGACTTTAAATTCAGGATCTGATAAATACTATACATTCTCTTTGCTAATTTTACTATAAAAAATGTAGTTGAAAAACTGATTTTAAAGGGAGTTTTTCAGCAGTTTGAACCTTGAAAAAGGTACATAAGAACATTGTAGAGCTGTTTAACCCCTTGATACTGCAGTCCCATTCCATTTTTACTTTTCCACTTTTAACTCCCCACCTTTGAAAAGTTAGAACTCTTTTGTTTTTCCCTTTAAAGAGCCAGGTGTGGTCGTGTTGATCACATTTTATTCAAAGATCTGTGGGTGGTAAAATGGTATAAAAGTCTGGAAGCCTACTATAAAGGTAGATCCCATGGTAGATTCCTCCATCCATAATCTGTACTTGTCTAGTCCATGTAACTAGGCCCTTTTATTTTTGTTAATTCATTTGCAATTCTTAAAAACGTTTTAAAAAAATATTTAAGGTCCCCTGGGTGTTTGAACCCTAGGGGGTTTGATAGATGATGCTATTGTATTGCAGTACGTTGGCTATTTATTCAATCTGCATTATACCCTGCTTCTGGTAGAATCTAATGCAGATCATCATGTGGGAGCTATTGGGCGCCTGGTAAGCCCCTGGCTCTCATAGAAATGGATTGCTACCCACAAAGAAGTCATGGAGGCATCCAAATAGATTGTGGGAGACAATCTCATTCATGACGTCCTGCGTTTGATTGTGGCACTTGAAAAATTAACAATTGCAGCTAGCATCAATAACCCTCTCCATACATCCTTAGCACCATACTATTACTGCATGTAACATTAAAGATACCTTTAATGTACCTTTTTGTATATTTTTAGTAACAACAGCACTGTGAAATATGGGATTATATTTTTAGATCACTTTTCCAGTTAAACTGGGGGTCCTTAGGTTGGGTTCACATGTTATTTTTGGAATACGCTCAGCTTAGATCAGGCAAAACTCTTGATCTATACTGTAAGGGTATCCATTGACATATACTGGCAGCGGAGGGCATAGTTGCTGGGTTCGTCTGACCAGTATATGACCCATCTGCTGAAAAAGACAGAATGCAAAGATGTAGCAAGCTACATGCTGCTCCCTCCTGCTGAGCAACATAATACGGTCAAGGGAGTCAAGGGAGCGGATGCAGCATATTTCATCCCTCCTCCATGCTGACTGTGAGGATACATCCCTCAGCAGGAGCGGGACCCAGTGATGTATCGGGAAAAAAAAACGATGTACGATGTAGGAGCCAATCTCCGTCTGCTGCCGATGTACCATGCTTTCTGTGCTGCGCTTTCAGGAAGAAGAAGGGGTCCTAGGGCAATGTTTGCGACTATAAAAGCATACAGTAGGATATGTTTGTGCCATATGTTATGGAAAAAACGATGAGTGAACCCAGCAATGCACTGTTATACGTTTAGCTTTCTGCATTGAACTACTACATAGGCTCTGCCATCTGCAAGGATGACTGGCTATACTCTCTTACATTCTTCCTCAGTCCACTGCACTACTATTACTCTCCATAGGGTTTAGTTTACTATCTTTTGCCTGTGGCGTGCCTTTACCCTTTTGGAATCTTTTAAACTTGAATTTTATTTTCAGTCAATTTCCTATGTATGAACCTACATAAGTTCCTAGCTTGGTAGATCTTGTCTAGGTTTTTTTACTTTTAAAATCTTTATTTTGTTGTTTTACCACAGGCGTGTGCTAGTATTGGACTCTGATCCCTGACAAACTGCTTGTCCTGTACCTGATACTTACCTTTATTGGACCCCAGACCAGGGTTATCCACCCAGCCACGTTTTAATAAATCTGGTAGCAAGCCAATGTTTTATTCTTTATTAATATTACTTATATTTGAATTCAGCTTTAATTTAGCTTTATCCCATTAAATTTAGGTTTCAGATTTGTCCAGAGCAGTTTATGGAGAAACATGCACCAGGGCAGACTTTATAAAGACTGTGGTCATTTTCTATAGTGGACCAAGCTCTTTATCATCCCAGGGCCTAAGATGCACTCAACCAACCACTGCTAGCGAGCCATATACTATATCCAAATCTAGATCTGCCGCTGCTATACATGGCCTAGTTTCCAGATTGTTTTGCTCTACAGCTTAGTTTTATTGTTGTGTAAAGGCATTAACATGCAACTAAAAGCTCAATAAACTGGACATTAATTTCACGGTGAAATCCGTTATAAAATAAACCAGGGAAAAGCAGATATTCTCATTTGTATTTAATATTACTTGACACTTTGTTTAAATCCTTCTCTCCCAGTGCTGAATGGATAGAAATAAAATAAAAAGAGGAGAGAAAGGAATACATTTTTAAACATGACCCACAGGCAAATATAATATTTATACTTATTTATTATCCCAGCTCAGTCATCAGACCCAAAACATGTCTAATGAGCTAAAATTGCCAAACGCCTCTCTGGGTTGTGTTGTGTTATATAGTGGTTTCACTACAGACCTGTTTGCCTCTGGTGCTCTACACTGGGACTGCTGCAGGCAAGAATGGTAAGGAGAGGACTCAGGGAGCTGTGTACAGAGCGGTCCCTGCAGAATTGCACTGCAAAACTGCCAAGCAATGTAAAACATGCCACATGCAGGATGGTACTAAGCAGAAACTAGAATCATTTCCAGAAAATGGGCAAACTTTTATCTAGTCACTATACAACCTGCCAGCCCTTCATACTCTATAATCCCATAACGTTTATGTCTCACGAATGTCAATACCAAAAGTAAATCGCTTTTCATCCAAAAATGACAGAGCAGCTAAGAATGATGTTGCAAATAATCCTGATGGGTGGCAGTCACAAGAATTTACTACTGTATATATGTGACTTGGTGAATATATTTTCCCCTTGAATTAGTTTTTTTACATTTTATTTTTAAATGTGGCCTCCTATACTGTGGCACTAGCTCATAATATATTATATATATAATATATATATATATATATACATATATATATATAAATAACATAATATATTTTATTAACAAGACTGTCCAAACGAATGGAGCCTTTAGTCAGAGCCGACACATAACTTTTATTTTTCCTATAAAGATTAAATCATAATTTTGACACACTTGTTAAAAACCGCAAGTTGAGGCGTAACTGTCCTACTCTAATAAGGAATGCTGTGTGAACTCAGCCTATAGTTAATATCTGGTCCCTTCATCAACCCTTAAATTAGACAGCCTCAGACTAATCACGTTCCAACCCCTAAAGACGGAGGGGGTTTTATCGGGGCTAATTTCTCGCTCTCCCAACTTCAAAATCCATAACTTGTTTCATTTTTCACGTGTCGACCTGTGTGAGGGGTATTTGTTGGTAACAATTTTACTTTCCCGTAATGTTATTTATTTAACATTGCACGTGTTCGTACTGCGAAGGGTCTGAAAAAAAAAATTCCAAATGTGGAAAATGAAAAAAAAAACCGCACGTGCGTACGTCTTGTGTGGCTAAGTTTTTACGACTTCACTCTTCGCTCCTAAATAAAACATGCCTACTTTTATTCTTGGTTTCGGTGCGATCGTGGGTGATACCAAATTTATAGGTTTTATTGTGTTTATTAATCATTTCAAAAATAAACGAATGGTGTACAAAAAAAGAAAAAAAAATTTTTGCCATCTTCTGACGCTATTAATAACTTTTTCATACTTTGGCGCACGGGAAATGGTTGAGGGTTCATTTTTTGCGAAATGATGGTGACTTTTCACTGCTACCTTTTGAGAGGTCTGTGCAACATTTTGTCATTTTTGATTTATTTTTTATGTTACTGTAAAAAGGTGTGTAA
The DNA here is from genome assembly GCA_019512145.1 of Engystomops pustulosus. Classification (NCBI taxonomy): domain Eukaryota; kingdom Metazoa; phylum Chordata; class Amphibia; order Anura; family Leptodactylidae; genus Engystomops; species Engystomops pustulosus. Next base: position 138,744,903 of record CM033642.1, on the reverse strand, counting down.
AAGTCCCCATTTCGGACATTTGGGGCGCCATTTTTCCCGTCTCGGAGGTCGACCACCGGCCGTAAACTCGTTTTATCTTTTGATGATGCGGGCCTTTTGGAATGTGGCGCTACCTAATGTGTTGTGTGTGTTTACTGTTTGTTTTGTTGTTATATCCTTTCCAGGAAAGGGGGGTGGATTGCGAACCTTTTTAATATTTATATTTTTTTTATTTTTTAAACTTTTTTTTTTCTTTTTTTTTGCACTATTTTGTTAATACCATCGAGGTACATAACCCTAGATGGTTCAGATCGGCTCCTACCATATCTGCAATACTACAGTATTGCAATAATGCGTTTTGCAGTCGTTACATTACAATGAGCCACTGGCTCATTGTTAACGAACCTTGCATAAACCATGTAGCCTCGTGTAACAAAAAGACCGAGGCTCACCATGGTAACCGATAGCCCGCCCCCCGATGTACGTTCGGGGGCGTAGGCGATCGAAAAAAAAGATGGCGGCGCCCGTCGCGCCGCCGTTGTTTTTAAAAACTCCGCCCGCGAGCTTTGCGGGCGGCTTTATGGGTTAATAGCCGCGATCGGTGCTCACCGACCGCGTTATTAGCGGTGGGGGTTTGTGTCAAAATGCAAAAACCCCCCACCTCTCGTATGAAGGAATACAGCCCCGTGAGCCTCGTCATACATCCTTATACCTCTGCGCCGTAGAGCTAGGCGCAGAGCGTGTTAAGGTGTTAAAAGCCAGACAATAGCCCCCCGACAGGTTTTCGCCGGGAACCAGCGTCAAGGGGATCGGGCTAGTGAGTGTGGGAGGATAGGGGGTAGGTATTTATAATTTTAGGGCGGTTCTATCAATATGGAGACACAATGCCGCAATTTGTTGTTGATGTACTCTTAGCCACATTTGACTGACACCTGGTTGCCAATCGTCTTTAGCTTCTATGGGAGCACCAACCCCCTCTGTGGAGCTATAACGCCATTGGTTCCATCTGGTTGAATAGTGCGAGGCTAACTTGTCCTTTTGGCATGTCGGATTTATTGGATGCCGCCAATTATGAGGCCATCCAAGTTAGGTGGCTTCCGATATTGATGATTGTCACTAGGTCTTGCGCTTATGCGTCCACAATTACGTCTGTCTAACCTCAGAAACTCGCGCAGCGCGGGGGAACTTAGTGTATTGCGCGACAGACCAACACTTTGTGGCGCACGACATCAGATGTGCGCTAATAGCGCCAAAAGTTGCCGCAATGGTTCCAAGAGTTCGCGATGCGCGGTGGGACTTAGTGCAATGCGTGTTATAGAACCTTCGCGCATGTGCAAGGAGATAGAAAGTTCTTGCCATGCGATCATCGCTACAGATGGATATGTGTCGTGTGGCTTGGTCAGGTGGAGGAACCGTATAAGCACATACATGCAACTAGTACAGCAGGAATACATAACTTGCAACATTAAAATGAGTGTTTGCAGTCTTTGGTAAAACAACTGAACTTGATTTTAGATTATCGTTGTAATTATTAATAATGTGTTCAACTCATTAAATGACATGCTGGTGCCATTAGATGATCAGCGATACCAATTGCTGGGTCATTCAGGGTGACAAGGCAAAGGTGGTTCGAACAACTTGTCCTGTCTTTGTGTGTACAAGTTACCGACCTACCGTTAGCTTCAATTGTTGTAATAGATTATCTTGGTGTATTAAAGTTTACAAATTGCCCAACAACGAATTATGGATTATATTCTATAAAGAATTGCAGAATAGGAAAAACCCTCATGTAAATCCTTGCGGCTCAAAGAAGTTGAGTTGGTATATCCATCTAGCTTCGACTTGAAGAAGTTTCAGATCAGGGTTTTTCCTATTCTGCATCCTTTTAAGAAATATAATCCATATCTGTTGGGCAATTTTGTATAACCTTTACTACACCAAGAATATCTTTCACACAATTGGAGACTAATGGAGGTCGTCACTTGTACACCAAAGGACAGGACAATGTTTCGAGCCGCTTGCCCTTGTCACTAGGGGGGGGGGGGGGGGGGGGGGGGGGAAGAAAAAAAGACCCAGCAATTGGTATCGAGTACATCTAATGCACCCAGCAATGTCCATGTTAATGAGTTGACACATTTTAATAATTACAACGCATAATCTAAAAAAACAGTTGTTTACCAAAGACTGCAACAGCTCATTAATGTTGTAAGTATGTATTCCTGCTGTACTGAGTGGCATGGTATGTGCTTATAGGGTTTCCTCCACTGACCAACCATCACGACACATAACTCCATCTGAAACGATGATCGTCATCAAGAAATCTTTCTATCTCCTTGCCACATGCGCGAAGGTTTATAACACGATTGGCATACAGTCCCAGCCACGGCGCGAAACTCTTGGAACCATTTGCGGCAAACTTTTGGTCGGCATTAGCGCAAAACATCTGATGTGCCGGTGCGACACAATTTAGGTCTGTCGCGCATACCTACGTTCCCCGGCTGCGCGAGTTTCCTGAAGGGTTGCGACAGAATTGTGGCGCATACGCGCAAGACCTAGTGACATCATAATATCGGACGTCACCTACTGATGGCCTCATAATGGCGGCATCCAATAGAATCCGCCTGCAAAATGGACAATTAGCCTTCACTATTCACCAAGAGGAACCAATGGCGTTATAGCTCCACAGAGGGGTTGGTACTCCCATGAAGGCTACAGAGACGATTGGCCACCATGGTCAGTCAATGTCTAAGTAACATTCAACAACAAATTGCTGGCATTGGTCTCCATACTTGATAGGGAACCGCCCAAAATTTATAAATACCTCTCTAGCTCCTCCCCAACTCACTAGCCCCGATCCCTGATGACGCTGGTTCTCCGCAACATGTCGGGGGGGGATTTGTCTGGCTTTAACGTGCTTATCTGAGGCTGTCTAATTACGGGTCGCTGCAGGGACCCAGATATATACTTATAGGCTGAGTTCACATCCAGCATTACGTATTAGAGTAGGACGTTACAGCCTCACATTGCGGTTTTTAACAAGTGGTGTCAAAATTATTGATTTATCTTTTATAGGAAAATAAAGTTATGTATAGGCCTGACTAATAAGGCTCCCATTCTGTCTTAGGACAGTCTTGTTACATAAATTGTTATTGCCGTGGAGTCCTAAAGGGTCTTTCTTTTGTAAATACAGACATGTATATATATACATACAGTATATATATATATATACATAAACTACATACATATATATATATATTAATATACATATATATATCTACATTCATACATATATATAATATCTATATAGTCTGTATTTATATGTCTTACTGTATGTTGTTTTATGTTGTATATATATATATGCGTCCCCGGTTCTCAAGATAGGGTCTGTAGTTTGTTCTTAAGTTGAATTGTATGTAAGTCGGAACTGTATATTTTTATATGTCATCCCAGACAGAACTTTTTTTTCTCTATGACATTGGATTTTAAAAAGTTGGGTTGTCTAAGAATCGATATTAACACTAAAGCTTCATTACAGACACCTTTGATAACTGTAAAGCTGATCATTTAGCCTAGGATAAAGTACAGTAAATACCAATATCCATTGTCCGTTTGTAACTACGGGTCGTAGGAACGTTGAGTGTTCTAGCAGGGGACCGCCTTAGTCCTTTAGCTCAAGTGACCTGAATTTCTGGATTAATAAACAGATGTGGAAATTGCAGTAAGGACTGACACTCTGGTGAACAGGAAGAGTTAGATTCCACAAGCATTTAGCTGTTTATTAATTCAGACATAATGCATTTCTAAGCTTGCATTAACCATTGCTCAGGGGAAAAAGAAAACCACACAGAACTTGAAACTGTCACTAAATAATAATTTTGTTATGAATTATCGTCACAATTCCTTACTAGATGCGACTGGCCACATCACAACTGCATCACTGCGGCACTGTCTATTTTTGCCCTAAGGGGTTGATAGTTTCAAGGGTGATTCTACATTTTGGTTCAAAGACAAAATCAGCAGATGATTATGTATGCGAAATTGTAGCAGACCCTCATTTATGACACGTTTTCGGTCTATATCTGTTTTCTTTCAGCATGTGAAGTTAGGCAAGAATCTTTATGTTCAACTAAGGTATAAGGCATGAGAGCAACGTGCCCATGGGCTACTGTAGCAAGCCAGGAGCCTAAGTCCCTAAGGTTTGCTCTATGTACAAGTAGTCTAGACCTAATATTTTCGTATAGTGATACATACAGACCCTAATCATTTGCATATAAACATATATGGCAACATTAGCAATAGCAGAGGAAGAGGTTGAAGTTCTTTGCACTAAAACTGTACGATACAGAATCCAAAAAATTGCTGAATATTTCATTTTATGTTTTTGAAAAACATTAATTTGCATTTTATTGCATGGAATAGAAAAAGAAATTGATATTTGGTACAGAAACCTTTCTTTGCATTTACAGAGGTCAGACTTTTTCTCTAGTTCTTGTAGTTTTCACATGCTGCAGCATGGGTTTTGATCCACTTCAAATTTCAGATCTTTTCCAGATCTTTCAGGGTTCAGATTCAACATTGAGTATTAGCTCCCTTCAAAGATTTTTGATTGAGCTCAGGTCTGGAGATTGGCTATGCCAAAAGTTGAAATATATTTTATGGAGCTACTCCTTAGTTATCACAGCTGGGTGTTTTGGGTCACTTTCTTGCTAGAAGACCCAGTCACGACCCATCTTCAATGGTCTTACTGAGAGATGGAGGTTGCTGGCCAAAATAAAAGCTAACAGGCATAAGAGTGGGACAATTCTTGCTGGTCATCAAATATTCATTTCATGCAAATTAATTATCCTATATACTTGAGTATAAGCCGACCCAAGTATAAGCCGAGGCCCCTAATTTTACCACAAAAACCTAGTAAAAAATATATTAGTTTTACTCAAGTATAATCCGAGTTTGGGTTTTCAGCACATTTTTTGTGCTGAAAAACTAGGCTTATACTCAAGTATATATACAAATAACACAGTTAGAATTTCTGGATTTTCTTATATTCTGTCAAAATCTGCATCTGCAAAAATCCAAATCTGCATTGTAACAAATACTTATTTACCCCACCATTTCGGAATGGTAATACTGAAATTGCATTTAGGAACAATCATCTGGAGCCAGTAAAACTAAACTTTGTCACATAAACATTATAAGGTGTACATTGGAATTACATCCAACAATTCTTCTGAGAAGCACAACATTCTTTTTATGGACTGAGGTATATTTTCATACTTTTTGCTTGTGAAACATTGCTGGCCTATACAATGCCCACTGTGGAAAATCAAGGATTGTAACTAGATCTGGCTTGTCCAAAAGTTCCTCACATGATCACATGATCATAACTAAAGGTAGGACTTTTGGGCAGATTCATGACAATGTCTAATGCTAAGGGCACACTTGAAATTAAAATTGCTGCAGGTTGTCCCCAATAAAATCACCTGTGACATGTGTCAATTTATTTTAGCAGCATGGAGAAATCCCATCCACTGTGCTGGGAAAAAAAACTATTGGTTTCTACAGTGCAGTAGTCAGAATGTACCCCGTTTCAACATGCTTTAACTGCCTTTATTAACCAATCGCAGGGCAACTATTAAAAGAATTATTGTTGATTGGATAAAATGGACAACAAAGACAATTTAGAGGTTTCACTGTATGTGAAGCGCCCTGTCTCAGATTTAGCCCAGGAACATAATGTTACCCCTTTGGTGGATACCACCATCCTGTCCTGCTTGCTGAACTGCCATGTAATTGCTATTGTGTCCAGGAGCTTTGGTACAATCCTGCTCATGGATTCATTTTATTCTTGGTTCACATATGTAGTTTTGTCTAATATGCAGTATTCAGTAAATGTTACTAATATTGCACACATCACTTCTCAGGATTATTGTCCTACAGTGATGTGTTAAAACACAATGTGAAAAGTCCAGGATTCATTTCAAGTGACATGAGCGTATTATTTATTTCATTTAATATTTACTATGGTTTCGATTTTTAATGTTATTGCATCTAAGACTTACACTGTCAAAATAAAAATTGCTGACACTTCTGGCTTCACATAGGTTAATTCATATGTCTGACACAGATGCGAAGAATTAGAAAAAATGTATATCTATAAATTCACACACAATATCACATAATAATAAAAAATCTGAATGTTAAATAATTAAGTGCAATTTAAATATTCATATGTTTTCAGGGGGCAAGGCCTTTTCATCTCCTGTCTGCAGATACATTACTTTAACACTGAGGATTGTTCCTGGTTCATTTGGTAGAAGACAGAAAGATGGAGAGACAGGTGGTTAATATATATCTACAATATCCCATCTTGATAAAGTACAATATTATAAAGATCGGATGCATATGAGCCTGCTTAAGGCGATATTAGAAACATTAATTCCATTTGACTAATCTTAATATATATTTCATATGCCTCTGTCCCTCTGAGTAACCATATGGGAGTCTGTCCTCATTTTAGGTGTCGCTCTTTTTTCTTACCCTTTTTTTTTTTTGCTGGTGCCAGGAAATAAGACTTTAACTTTGTAGAGAAAAAGTTATAATATTGTGTAAGGACATGACCTAAGCTTGGATTGATGAAAACATAAGGAATATTTTCTAAAAAGTTTAAATTGTAAACAAAACCCAATATAGTGCAGAGGCGGCAAAGCCCTTGTCTCACCTGCACCCTCAGATACACAGTATCGCATATTCCCAACCTTGGTTGGGTTTATCCTTTTGCTACTCATTGCTCAGGAGCTGTGCAGATGACCTCTCCCCAGAGGATTTACATTGCTAGAAAAAAACAGAGAGAATAATATAATTCTTTATTCATATAGCTTACAAATATAGCACAGTGCTTTAGATACAGATAAAATTAGACTTAAAGGCACTGGCCACTTTACATCCTATTTTTATGTGTGCAAGTGTGAGGGCAGGATATTAGGTAATTTAATCCTAATTGTGCATAACCAATCAATCTACCAGAGCTGTATGATAGTATTGATGAATACAAGCTTAAGGTCCTGGAAGGGAAATTGGCCATGGACAGTTAGTTTCTGTCTATCTCCAACAAGTTTATGGACAGGAATGGCAGCTGATGAGGCAAGAGACATTTCTGATCCAGGCAGCTTTACTTTAAATACTAAGTGTCAGGATTTCAACCAGCATTTTTATCTGTCTTATTGTTGCTGGTGTTTTTGCATTACTACTAGTGTTTTTATGTCTCAGCTGTGTTAATTTGTATTGTCCAGAGTACTCAAGCTCCATTTAATGCTGGTTTTGTCATTCTGCATTCCATAGGTATTGTTATACCGTACACCGTGGGTGCTGCCATCTTGTTGATTGTCGCTCCACGACGTCATCATGGATTAGCGATCGGTTGCTATGACAGCCTCTGGTCTTCCGAAGACCCGAGGCTGTCTGGATTTAACCCATTCATTACAATGTGCTATTTGCACATTGTAATGAATAAGGAGGAAAATCCCCATATACTGCCATACTGTAGTATGGCAATATATGATAGGATCAATCAGGCAACCTAGGGTTAAAGTACCCCACGGAGTATGAAAAATAGTAAAAGTAAAAATTTAAAAAAAGTTAAAAAAAAATTGTAATAAAAAACCCTAAAAATTCAAATCACACCCCTTTCCCCAGAACTGATATAAATATAGATAAACAGTAAAAATTATAAACAGGTATCACCGCATCCAAAAATTCCCGATCTATCAAAATATAATAATATTTTTTTACTGTGTTTAACCCCAAAAATAGCGCCCAAAGTCGAAAATGGCACTTTGTTGCCATTTTGAAAAATATAAAAAAATCAATAAAAAGTGATTAAAAATGCCAAACAGTCCTAAAAATTATAGCATTGAACACTTCATCAAAAGTTGCAAAAAAAGATACCAGCCACAGCTCCATACACCAAAGTATAAAAAAGTTCTTAGCGCCAGAAGATATTAAAATAAAAATTAAACATTTTGTATGGTGGGTTTTCTCTTTTTATCTTTTGGAAATGTGTAAATTTTAGGGATAAATGAACAAATAACAATCAAAATTTGACCATTCTAAATTCCACCTCCATTTTGATTCAATTACTATGAAGATCTCAAGGGGTTAACAATCTTCCTAAAAGCTGTTTCTGATAGCTTGAGGGGTGCAGATTTGAAAATGTGTTGGTTATATAGGGGGTTTTAATGTTAAATATGTAAATTTTATTCAAAACTGTATTGATCCCCAAAATAGTCAATTCTCAAAATCCGGAAAAGGGATATTCATTTTGTAAGCCGCGTGACATAAACATAAAAAAAATTATCTAGACATTTCAAAAATTATGAAAATGTAAAGTAGACATATGGGAAATGTTATTCACCAATTTATTTAGGTGGTAAATCTATCTGCCTGAAAATGCAATGATTTCGAATTTCGAAAAATGGCAAATTTTTTCAAAAATTCATTTTTTCTTTTTTTTTAAAAAATAAACGCAAAACTTATAAGCCAAAATTTACCACTAAAGTGAAGTACAACATGTGGGGAAAAACAATCTCAGAATCGCTTTGATAAGTAACAGTGTTCAAAAGTTATAAACATATAAAACGACGCAAGTCAGAATCCAAAAAATGGGACTGAGCCTTAAGCTACAAAATGGCTGCGTCATTAAGGGGTTAAAGGGTTAATATCTATAAAAAATGTTTGCCACAAATTGTATATAATTTGCCCCACCATTACAACAGAATTAACCAGCGTAAATTATATGGAAAAATGCATTGCACTGCTTGCAGTAACTTACAATGATAATTGCCGACTCTCTCTAAGGTACAGGGAGAGATGAGTATGTGAATATCTGGTGTAAGGTCTTATCTGGGGTCTTTGTATTCTTAGGAGACTTTTATGGGTTATCTAATCAGGAGGACTTGTTTGTGGTTTCTGGGTTCTGTACACTATATACAGTCCAGTCTGTTTTATTGCTGTTTTTAAGAGGAGTTAAAAAACAACTGTAAAGTATAAAAACTTTTGCCTATCTTTGCACTAAGCTAAAATAAGAAATTATCTAATTTACTCTCAATAGCTATCTGCAGCCATTTGCCTGCTACCAGGGGTTTTATCTTGTCCCTCTGCTTTTTTTTTGGTTGGTTGCCATCGAAATCTGTATCTAGATGGTGGAGAAGAGTAGCAGGTGGGTGGATCATGTTGGGAGGGGCAGGAGGAGACAATCTGCAGCTGCTGGGTGCTGGAGAATATCAGTCCCGGCAGCATGTAAAAAAACTCTAGGACCTGATCACATGCTTCAGTTCATAAAAATACAAAAATGTTGCAGTCTGGACTAAAGACTTGGCATACTGCCCAATAATATGTATCAGAAATGGGTGTGTTTGAAGGTTTGTTGCAGAAATGTGTATGTATGGAAGTGTGAATGCAGCAAAAAATTTAGACAGATCTCAGACTCTCCATCAGTTCTAATCAGATTCTGCACACACAGTACAGTATAAATACAGTCAAACCTCTTTAGGGGGCAACTTCCATAGAGTATAATGGAAAAAACAATTAAAACTGCCCTGTGCTCTGCCCTTAGCTGATGTTACAACCAGGAAATCCTTCCCAGCTGAGAGAATTTTATAGACAGGGCTGATACATATATCAAGCTATGTTTCAGGATAGGAAGAAGTCAGAAACATGATACAGGTATCATTGGAATTTTTGGCTCTCTCCAGCTCTGCTATTTAATTGATCTATATTATATAAGGTCTATTTGCATATTTTAGGGGGCCTTGAGAGAAATCTATATCTGTGTAATTGGCTAGGTGTCTGGCTGGTATACATTTTAGGAAGTGATACAAAGAAGTGATATACTGTATATAAGTTGGGGTTATATCCTATATAACTGGGCATTGCATAGGGTAAACACTTAGTATGATGTGCTATGCACACTGTATTTATCTGTTTTTAAAATTTTTCATTGCCTCTTTTCATAATTTTCAAGATTTTCCTATTATATCACTAGCCATCAGCTTGGTGCATATAAATACATACTACAAATACAGCAATTGTATATGGAAGCATGGTGATGTAGCTCTGTCACCCAGCCACATTGCCTAACAAGCATGGGGATAGTAGTAATTATTCATTTAGAGAGTCTCTAATGTGTATTCTCAATCGAAAATTACATTTTTACCTGAGGTTTCCAGGTGAGCTGTATGTGTATGTGATTGACAGCAGCAGTAGGAGAGAAGAGAAATGTATCTACTGTACTACTAAGCTACTGTCAGTTACTGTCCTGAGTGACGGAATGATTAAATACAAGGTGATTTGTTACTGTCACATTGTGGGTATTCTGAAGGCAGGATCAGAAAACATTCTTTAACAAGCATTACTCAATACAGTCTGGGAAAGAAAAGGTTAAAATCACATAATGTGAAAAAGAAATCATTATCAGAAAATGTAGCATATGAAATTTCCCAATCCTTCTCATGTCATGTTGGTCATACAATCTCTGCGAGTTTAGTTCTGTTTTATGGTCCTAGGTGGTCCCAAAAATACTGCTGTATCATTGAAAGGAAAGTATTCGCTGGTGGTCAAATCGGGTCATTAAAATCTGTAAGAGTAATATAAAATCTTTATTAAGACATAGTAACAATAAGTGATCTCTGAATGGTCAGCAAAGAATTAAGCAATTTCAGGTATAGGATAAAATGTTAACCTTAGGGGGTGCAGAGGTTGCGATCGCACCTAGGCCCAAGACATTTAGGGGGCCCTTATGGTGTCACTTTCCCATATGAGAAGACTATTACTATAAACCATACATTATAGTCAGGGGCCTGACACAGACTTTGCACTCTGGCCCATCAGCTTCTAGTTATGCCACTGCGCACAGACAACTTTAGGCCTCCATATAGATGTCAAAGGGACTCAAATTTACAATTACAATGATGTGCGCAAGTAATCACAACTTTTTCATGCCCTGTGCACCAAATACCTGGCACACAATGAATGATCGGCCCTATTGACTCATTTTAGTGATTTGCCATCACTTGACTACATTGTCCACTGGCAACTGTTGTACATTATATCTTAGGACTTGTCTGACTATAGAAAATCTGATCTGAATAATACAGTCAATGGGAAAAAATTTTTTATCTTAAGTATTTTTTTTATATTTATAATTAATAATAATTCCTTTATAGCGCACACACAGAACTTGGAGAATCGGTCACTGTGCCCATGGGGCTCACAATCAGGACTGCATGGCTGTGATGCTTACCACTGAGCCACCATGCTCCTCCTAATTTATAGAGCAGTCTGGGCCCTTTAATGCCTCAAAAATGTTTAATTGATCTGTTTCATAAGAAGTCGTACTGCTGTGGGATGACCTTTAACGGATTAATCCAGATTTCACATCACTGCATAGCATCTCACATGCACATGCTCAGTAGAAATTATTATTATTATTTTTTTAATGTAAATCCAAGTTGGGAATTTTGGCCTAAAAGAATGGTTCATTTGACTGTATTTTTTAGGAAGTGCAATATTTTGCTTTGCGCTATCATTCGGAGTAACTTTGGCAAAATCTCCTTATGGCAGAATAGTTTGGAACCAAAAATACAATGGGGTACATTTACTAAAAACAGTGCAAACTGCACTAAATGCACTAGTGTGCATGGTGCAACAGATTCAGGATTTCTGGTGCACAATTTTCATGAGTCTGGTACTTCCTGCACTGCCCTGACAGAGTGCACAAACTTTTTTTGTTCCAATTTTAACATAAGGCTTGCATGTCAAATCTGGCACACGGTCCAGTGCAGCTGCGCCACAAAACGGTTGCTTACTACACAATTGTGGTGCAGGCACTTCTTAAAGACCTAAGCAAGATCTACTGTTGGTAGAACCCACACATTACATAGGGGTGTTATAATGATATTTACCCGGCCCCAATGCATGGATGCAGGGTATAGATGCACAGGTACAAAGCATGAATGCTCTGCCCAAGCCTACTCAACTGTACCAACTATATGCCCCTCCACGTCCATTTGCATGGAGGTCCCATGAGGGGGGAAATAGTCAAAATTCTTGGCAGCATGCAATTATATCAAGGCTTATATGCCAGAAAACTGGCGTACAAGCTCTGATAAACCCTACAAGCTTTTAATATGATGCTATACAGATTTTAAACAGCAAGTACCAATAACACAGAGCTACATATATTCAGAAAAAATGGTCTGTTTTATCTGTATTCTAAAAAGATTACAAGTTCCAGATCTTTTAAAAACTCTAGTTTCCTTTATTATATCTTGTGGTGTTCTTGTGATATCCAATGGCCATCAGTTGAGCTCTTGGGATCAGGCAAGAAGAGCAGCACTGCATAATAATGGCACCCTCTTATTGATTCTAAAAACATACTGGCCGTGTGGTCTGCACCTTTGACCTCCTCTAGAACTTGCTGGATTAAAGCTGTACAGGGATTTGTTGACCCTTCAAGACTGTCAGGTCACCAAAAATTCTCACAGTCCAATTAAAACTCACTTATTTCCAATTTCTTTAAATCTTTGAATCTGAGAACCATGTTTTTGCAGCTATATACTTTGCGTGGTGAGTCTCGGAAGGCTGAGAGATGACTCCATTTCATACAAGCTTATGAATCCATTTAAACCTCATGTGTATAGGACAATATTTTTTTTAAAAAATCCCCCAGGTTTGGAAGTATGTAGCTTTTTTGTCATGATATATTCTCTTTGTCAGTGTATTGGTTGTGGATGGTAATGTTTTATGAGCAATCTTGTGCACTGCTGACCCCTTACCACTTGGGGTCTCATCATCAGGTAGGAAAGTGTGACTATGACTTCCTTGGAGTATGATAGTAGTAGAAGTGTTCAGTTACATGCAATAATACATAAATCTACAAACAAACAGTATATTGAACAACAAATAATTTTTTAAGCGTTTGACATTTTGATAATTTAAACTCACTTCCAAAAGACTTACCGTAAATTCTAGAACCTCTTTCGTAAATTCAATCATTAAGTTGACTGGGCTATTCTTCCCATACCCACCTAGACCAGCTAAATGTTTACATGTTCTAAATGAGGAAAGAGTAGGTAGTCAATGGCAGACACCTATGGTGGTGGCCTTCCCAACCTCCAAAAAAGATCAATATGTTATAATCCACATGTAGAATCCTCCTTTTCTTCAAAATCTGACAACAGAAAAAAGAATGGGACATCAATGCAAAATGATTTCCAACATACAATTATTATTACCTTTTCATCCCAATTTTTTATTAGTATACAAATAGTCAAGACAACAAAATTAACATGTCATAGGTAGAAAAAAAACAAAGTAGAGAGCCAAAATTTCAAAAATGATACAAAAATGATAGTTATGACATAACCTTTATTATTTCTGTCCATTATGCCATTTCAAAAATACTCCCAGTTTAATTTGGATGCTAATGAGGCACTTGCGTCGTCCTCAGCATCTGGTTCACTGCAATTCCCTCATAAATCAACCCCTTCTTCCAGTGTTGCCCCCATGCTTACCTCTTTTTTAAGGCAGAGGGTAGTGGTCCAGGCAGGAGCAGCAGTGCTATGGATCCTAAGGACATTTCCTGGGTGCACCAACTGCTTCAGTACGATTAGGGGAAGGAAAGCTTATTTAGGCATGCTGCTTTAAGGAGAAAGAAAAGGTGAAAAAAGGACACAGTAACATTTTTCGGCAATAAATGTGTATTGCTAAGTGTACTTTTATCATCTAAACTGTTCAATTAGGAAATTTGGTTATATGTTTAGGTATGCTTTGTAGCCTATGGCATCACATACTGTAGAGTATTGAAGTACAATTTTAAATACATTCCCAACTTTGTCTGGCCAAAGGGCTTGTCTTGCAATGACACTAGCGGATAGGAAATCTGTTTCCTGGGGATCTGACAACACTATTCACTTATATGAAAGTCTCATTATAGTAAGAAACAACACTACAGGAATGCAGATGTTGCAGTTTAGGTACCATGGTTCCCATCACATGAGGCACTTGCAGGCCCCAATTTTTTCATTAGCTTGGGCTCAGACCTATCAGACAAAAATATCTTGTGGACATTTTCAGACAGTCCCTTGAAGTATGTGATGCAAATATAGGGACTCCAACATTAATTGGTATGGCTTCTGAAGAAAAATGAGGGGTTAAGCTATAATACAACATAACAACCTAGTCATTTTACTTTCCCTTATATAGTGCATCTAAATAATCTTAATGGTATTGTTGCCAGACAGGAACCCAGATGCAGCAATTATCCTCCTGGCTGGGGTCCTCTTGACCTTAATTATTGATTTCCTTTTCTTGTCTTAACGGTAGCAGGAAATTTTGTGTTTCTAACAATGGTGTAGCTTTACATTGAAACTTGATTTTATAGATTCACCTGGTCAATGTGTAGGAAAATAGAGGACTGTGGTACTGCTCGGCAAAAATTGTATATTTGATGTCAATTTTTACATAGATTATATATAGTAAATGCGTTTTCCTGAAAGGGATTTTCTTAATTACAATATATCAGTAGAATAATAGCTGGAGACAAAAAAGACATGTTACAGTAGATAACATATGCTAAAATGATGCCAAAATGCTGCCAAAAAGGGGATGTGAAAGCTCCAATAGATGCTTGTGAAATTGTCATACTGGCTCCTTGGCTGCTGCTGGACCCTTCTAGAGCCCCAAATTAGGTTGGTTCAATTAAAGGCGTTGTCCAATTTCAATATCAGTAAATGCCCTTTGCAGCCTCTTAATGAGGTAGGCAGACAAGTTTGAAATGCATATGTAATACAATTTAAATAATTGTGATGTAATAAGGTATACAATGTTTGTTTAATGCGGTATTCCGGGAATATGAACGTCCAATACAAAAACCCACAATGATATAAATAAATGAATATAACAAAACTCAATTTTTGGGTGGGTTAATTTGCATGACACGTTCCCTTTAATCAATGGGCCGTGGACACCTCACTCTGATACTGTCATTGACTCTTGACATTGAACTGGAGGCCACTGCCATGCACAGAAATAAAATATGCTTCTTTTTAATTACTGGGTGTAATCTTGAGACTTGGTAAAAATGAAGTATTACAATGCATAAGGCTTCATGCATGCAGCGTAGCATACGTTCATCTGGAGACGCAGAGAGGTGAGTGCTGCTTACGCCTCCCTTCTCCATAGAGACGTGTGCAGCCCAGCTGTACATAAGGGAAAAGATAGAGCATGCTCCATCTTTGTCCCGTCGATGGGACAGCATGGTGACACTGTTCCATGACACCTATTTGGGGACGGATATCCATTCATGTGCATAGAGCCTAAGATTTATTTTCCATAGGTCATTTAAATATCTTTTTACATATTACATTTGTGAAGAAAGTGTTACCAGTTAACACTAGGAGTCATACCCAAGTTAGTCCCATTTCATGTTATGAACCATTTGCTTTTGATATGTCAAATAAATTAACAAGCAAGCTTTTGGTACTGCTAAGATCCCTTCATTAGGCATGATATCATGATGGTATGTACCACGAAGGGAAAGTAAGACAGCTTTTACTTTATCATCTGAACTAATGAAGTAAGCAGGTCCATAACATAATCACTTTGGCCATATGTTGATCACTATTAAATATTACTGTTAAATTTGGTGTAATGCATCACCCCTCAATTCAACCATTGTAGAGGATCACCTCAGTGAAAGCTTTTAAAAAAAGCCAGGGTTTGAATGTCATAAATACCAGAAAAAGATTTTATTTCTTGCTTCCAGCACCACGTTCCATGTTTTTACTTTCCTTTTAGATTGACATATTACACCTTGTATATATATGTAAGCCAATACGTTACACAAAGTGTAATTGTGGACACTCAAAATGTTTCCAATGTTCTGAGAAGCAAATATTACAAAGATGACTTTGCCTCTTTCTTGTGTATCAAGCCGTCTCTTCTCTGCTTAGATAGAGTAAGTGCATGTCCTATGGTAATTACTAGGAAGAAACCAGCTAGGTATAAATCTAGCAGGCTTTTTGGCCTTGTCAGATTAAAACTTACCTATCAACCCGCTCCAGTCCTTTACATCTTCCTAAATCCGCGCTGGTGGCAGAATTTACGACCAGGAATTGCATTTTGCAAAATGATTAAACTTCCCAAACATCCATAAAAAAGTTGCAAGCGGTTGTTCTATGGGTTTTATTTATTTTATTTTTTCCTCACAGGCTGCTTAATTTATAAGGTTGGGGGGTGGGGATGTATCGGGGGAGGATGGCATTAATGGTTCACAGAGAAGCAGAAATTCTGCATTTCCCTCTCACGATTTCTCAGTATTGTATATGGTTGTGTTGTCATATGCGATAATGGATTGACCATGATAAACTACTTCGAGAGACATGGCATACAGGAAATTAACCCTTTTCCAGGAGATGTGAATAACGGCTTTTGCTGTATGGCGAATTTATGCTATATTCAGATGGCAGTTATCTGGAGGCAGGATGAGAAAAATGTGTGAGTGGAAAATGCTTGTAAAACAGCATGAAACAAGAGAAATATTAGCTAGGCTGGCTGCAGATTTTCTGTAATCTATAATTTTCACACCTATCTAGTCCTTTTGGCCAGGTCTCACGAATAGTTAGCTAATTAGAGATACAATAACAAAGTGCTGCTCGTGGACAGTGTCATTGGCATCTTTCTGCCTGTACTGTATTCGCGCTTTGCATAATTTTAGATGTTATGCATGCAGAATCCATCCTCCTACTGCTCCCTTTGCAAATCAATTATAAATAGTTTGGGCAGAGAGCCAGATGTCTCGCTGTAGCACCTTCCTGGTTTCGACACATGGATTAAAGAACAAACCATCTACTCATTTGCTTTAGCAGATGGTAATTGAAAAACCTTGCCCCTGCTCACATGTTCTGGGATCTGCACAGGAACAGGAGCCAAAAAGAATACCACAATGGCCCGAACAAACCTGTGTTATGGGGCCGCATTAACCGCTAAACATCTTCTAGGTGACACTTCAATATTCAACACCCAGCTGATTCAGGTTAATTCTGCCAACACTTTAATGAGGAATCCCCCCCCCCCCCCTTCTGTAGGAAGTCAATAGTTTGGCAGGGCAAAGAATGTACACCCATTTAGAGTCACCATAGTGGCCAGACCCTAAGTTATTTGGCCATGCTTTTGTTCTGTATAAGTATACAGGTAACAAATCTTTGAGTTGTTACCCAAGCAGTGAGTTGATTTTTGGACCCCACATTAGTATGCGGCAATTCGCTTTGTGATTAAAAATAGTCTTGCAGAGGAACAACTAGCATGACAGTTACTGTACCACAACTTGTCAGTTATACTTCTTGACAGAGGAAACCATCACTGAACACAGACCAACTCAAATCTGAGATATCAATAACAATGAAGGAACATTATGCAACATGCCCCTTGCACAGTGCATTTTTGGCTGGCTTCAGTGAAAGCAGTATTAAAAGAAAACTCAGCAGGGAACACCTTTCCCCCACAAACCACAAATAGTATTTTCTTTATATGTGTTACACTGATGCCTCTATCCATGGGATTACAGCCACCATTCTTTTACTGATGTCCTCTGTTCCATTAATGGAACCTGCTCAATGACGCTGACCCTGGTAACCTAGTCCTCTCATGAATGAAAAAGAAGTCGATAAAGGAGTTGTTGTCGAAGCAGCGCACTCAGGTAGAGAACGGAAGCGGTTCGAATCTTCATGCGAAAATTTTTATTTTTGGAATGTGTTTTACTGAGATTCCAAAAATCTAAATTTTCGCATGAAGATTCGAACAGCTTCCGTTCTCTACTTGAGTGCATTGCTTCGACAACAACTCTTTTATCGACTTTACTTGATCCAAACCGGTGTGCTACTGATTTATGAAGATACAGTCGACTGGCCCCATACGGTACCTTCTTTTCACTAGTGTTGCACAGCCACATATGGTGAGCCTTACTCTTATCAATCCACCACTTCTCACCATTATTACAATCTACTACTCTATGAACACTTTTGGTCTCTCCCTGCTCGCCTTTTCTATAATGAATGAAAGAGAGACGTGACTTTCTGAAGACAATTCCTGAAGGCAGCTTCAGGTTGATTTCTCTTCATATAGCCAGTCTCTCTCTCAGTCCCCACCTTTCTGAGGGACTGGTTGATAATGTAGCAGTGCAGAGTCCCATCCACTGTTTGTGTTTCTCTCTCTCAACATTTCAGCAAAGGATTGTGTACAACTTACTACTGCCCCTGAAGCTGAAAGTAAAGGGAAATGTATTTGTCTATAGTGGAATATTGACAGATGGTTCCTAAGTACTAGTTCTATACCAGGAGCATGTTTGTAGCAGTGAGACCGGTCAATAAGGAACAGAGAGTCAGGGCAAGGCTATGATATATCTACATATGCAAGACCTCATTACTATCATTGGACTGACATCAGGTGAGTTGCATATAAGCTTACAAACAGATTATTTTTAACATTACAGCCATAGAAATGAGCCCTGTAGGTTTTTAATTATGCATTTATTTTGAGATACCAAGTCTATTTATGTCAGGCGATCCTTACAAGTAGTTTACACTATACAACAGGTTACAGTTTGTATGGCATACAGTATGCTCCATTAAAATTGACCATGCCCTCTAGCAGTTTGGAAATAGTGTATGACCTATCAATCATGCACAAAATGTAAGTTTACAGATGATCTCAGGATAAGTTTTGAAAACCCAGGCCGAATTCTTGGGGATGACCTTATGTGGCTAAATCTGTTATACTATTTACTGCGACAAAGTGCTCCTATCTGAGCCTTTTAGAGTGTGCTCTCGCATATGATCCAAAACAACCTTGATTAGGTGCTAAACACCTACAACCCATAATGTAACAATTTATCCCTGTATATTCATCTTTAGAGAATATACAACTTGTTATTATTCCACAATTACAACCCATGCACACACACATACATACATACATACATATATACATACATACATACATACGTTAACATTATCTATAATAAATAAGCTTTATAATGGCTGCCTTGGTATTGATCAGTACAACATTTTTTTATTATTTATGTGCACATAAATTGTAAAAAAGACCTGCCCTTTAAAAATAGTAGTACATCACATTTTATCAATAATATGTCTGATACCTTCCTCTCAGGAAAAGAACAATTGTAACAGAAGGTATGTTGACTATATAAACATATTAGTTGATATATTTATGTGGAACTTTAGTATTATCCAATGCTGATAATCTGTAAATTTGCATTGACTATCTCTAAAGCGAAAACCATTGGTGGGCCATATTTTTGAGCACAAAGAAGTCTGAGCCTGGTAAGACCCATCAACCCATAATGGAAAGAGGCTTGAAGCTTCAATAGTTTAAGACTGATTTGGTGAAATTAAATACCCCTAAAAAAAGGCTAGTCAATTTGTTGAATTTCTCAAAAATAGTACTGAGGCAGACAGATAGTCGGATTTCTAAATAGATGTCTACATGTTTTCAAGAATGTAATTGTTATGAGATTAACCTTGTGCTTCTGAGATAAGGGAACTTTTGACCAGAAGGCAAGTTTATCTGCAATAGACTAGAGGATGACTTGAGGATTAATAGAACCATATTTGTAGAATCTAAGCTAATAAACCTTTCCACCCTTCATTGAGGGATGGAAGGATTTTCTTGGGATGGAACAAATTGGCTGAATAATCTGTAGACTAGGGCCATGGCCAAATATTGTTTTTATAAAAGTATTTCTACAGTACATTGGCTAAAATAACTGCCCCAATGACTTCAAAAGCAACTATTAGTATATACTGAAACTTTTATATTCTGTGTTTATTGTGATAAATTTTCTAACTAAACTGATCTATGACCCAAGTATACTATCATAATAGATGGCTGATCTGCTAAATATGTACAGTGAATGACATATTAGTGTTTTGGAGATAGAATTGGTTTTCCATTTGAAAACAGATCTCTAACAAACTTCATTTTCCTCTGTTAAATTTATATTTCATTGGTTGTTATTTAAGTAAGGATCTAAACAGCAAATGGGCCGAAGTCATTGGCACACACATTTTAGTAGCTTTTTTTTAACTTTTTTTAGTAGATCCAAAGGTAGATTCCCATTCACTGCCTTGTCTCCAAACATGTTTTATTAATGGAAAGCTGCCTGTCCGTTTTTAAACTTAATTTTATGTGTATGCAGGTTACCTTCAGAGGCTACTTCGGGCACACTCCAAGTAGCTTCTGCAGAGCCACCTCCCTGTGGCTCCTGGTGTGTCCCTGACTAGGGGGGAGCACTGCGTATGCACAGAAGCTCCTCGTCCCCTGCCGGCTTCATTTTAATAAGATGCACCAAGAGCTACTGTGTCTGCATTCACAAGTGACATGGAGGTGCAGTGGGCTGTTCTGCAGATTCTACTCCGGGCATGGAATGGTCTTAGTAACCTCTGAAGGTAATTTGCATCTACACAAAATAAAGTTTCAAACCAGATAAACAGCTTTCTATTAACTAATAAAACATGGGATAAGGCAGCGACTGGGAATCTACCTCTGAAACTACTAAAAAAAGTAGATTTCAGATGGTAGATTTCCTTTCATTTTGGCTTTGTGCGCCTCCTTTTTGAGGGCCTTTTTATTGGTCAGATCTATCTTGTGGTTTCTCATAAGTATTAAGTGTAGCATTTAAGGAGTTAATGGGCCACATTTAATTACAGGGTGACCGGAGTTCACTAAGATGCTGTGTGCTCAATATCATGAATATGCCGCTTCCCCACTCAGGTGAGACAGCGTTCCCCATCTATTTTTGTGGTGCATCTAAATGCTAGGGCTTGCAACACAATTTGAAAGTTCAATCTCACGCTCAGTCCAAATCAGTCGGACTGTCCGAAAGCAGGCCCCCTAAATTGTGTCGCATGGAGGCAAGCCCAGCTGCGCCACAAAAGGGTCACGTGCACCACAATCTCAGCGCACACTCTTCTTAAATAACTGTACAAGCCGTTTTACTCCGAAAATGGTGCACAGTACGAAAAAGTGTGCATGTATCTAAAAAGTCACAAACAACTCCACGCTATTTCTTACTTCTAAGAGGGGGCAAGCAGTGTGATTTTGTGCCAAAATTTGTATATTTGGTTGTGACTTTTTAAGCTTGTAACTTTAACATCTGAATTTGGGTGATAACTCAGGGTACACTGCAGAAAACTCAATCATGAATAACTTTGTAGGAAGATTGTCGTAGGTGCATAAAGAGATGCATAACTGCCCATGTGGTACAAAAAATCTATATAAAGTAGAAAAAGCAAAGCCAAAAATTAGATACATGTTCCCCATGTGTCTTGATAATGTCATCTTAGGAACCATAGGGTGAACAGTCATGTAGGTACCCAGTATAACATAAGTGCATGACATGTTGCCAATAGCAGTAATAGCACTGTTTTCCCTTTTAGGTAAAGATGCTGTGGAAAATGTTGTACAAAGCCTGTTTTTTAAGAAATAATTATATCTACTGCTACTCTTAAATTAACTCTACCATTAAAATCAAGCATGATTAATCAGGGACACTTACTTGTAAATCCAGGAACTTTGACTGTGGTAATCTTCTTACATTTGTTATCCATGGCCTCATTTCTTATAATAATGTGATATTGTGTAATGTGGGATTGCTTCAGTGGTAACACAGATGAGTTGGCACATTCCGAGGCTTGCTGGAAACAGACGAGTGGACTCAAACGGCATACTGGATTCATACGGAACTTTACCCTCAGATCTGATTTGTGCTTTATCAGAAGTTAGAGTCTGGCTCAAACCACATGCCAGTAACAACAGTGCTGACACTGATCAAGGGTGTTAACTGTTAAAATGCCGCTGGCATAGTCAACTGTGACATATAAGTTGATCGCGCACATGAGCACCACAATGCTAAGCACTGGCATTGATATATGGGGAGCGACGGCATTTTAGTATAGATCGCGGTTGTTACTGAAGGCATGGTCCAGGTCCAGGTTTGGTACCGGAACACAAACCTTAATAGGATTTTTAATTGGGAGCGCTCATCCCTACTGTTCTTGCTTCTTTCCATTTCCATATTTTGTAAGGGGTATTATATCATAGCTCAATTGTGTTATCACACAGTTATGACTCCTTAGCCACAATTGTCATGCTACTTTAGCTGTTTAATAGTTACATTCATACAGTGTTTCCATTACAATCAGCTCTTTGAGGGCAACCACAATGTTGAACATAGTGTTGAATAACAATAACCTGACAGACTGGCATGACTTGCATGTACAGTAGACCACAGCAACAAATAATCATCATGCCCCCACAGCAACAACTACAGTGTCCCACAGTGCACCCACAGTGCATGCCCACCAGCCACAGTACACCCACAGTGTCCCCCAAAATCCACAATGCCCCTAGTAGTTACAGTGCTACCCCTGTGCCCCCAGCAACCACAGTGTTCCCCTGTGCCCCCAGTAGCCACAGTGCTCCCAGTTTCCCCAGTAACCACAGTGCTCCTAGTGTCCCCAGTAGCCAAAATGCCCTCAGAGTCAGCGCATACACCTGGCGCACATTGGAGCAAAGAAGAGGACAGCTGCTGCTTCTGGGGAACAAGGAAAGGTAAGTGTTTTAGTTTCCCTGTGCCTACGCAGCGCTCCTGACGACGTGGTCAGCGTTACACATCAAATATACACACATGTAGAAAATATACACATAGATATCCCATATACAGACATACAACATATACACACATACAAATACAGTATATACACACCACACATACAACATATTCACACCCAATACCCTAAATGCTGGGGTCCCATGACATTGCGGGTCCCATATCGGCTGCTGTGGCTGCTACCCCTGTAGTTACACCTCTGCGTCTGGTAACTGCCTGCTGCGATGTTCGGGTTGTTTCCCCAGTTATATAACTGTCCTTATAAGGAAGCACAGTGGAGGTTGGGAATGGAAGAAATACTTTGCATCCATTCCCCCATTGGCTATTAGGTTCTCTGCTCCGTGTATATGTTTCTCAGCAGGAGGAATGCTAGTATATGTCTATGGATTTGGTCAGTCTGTACACTAGAAGATCTGCAGTATACACAGAGTGTTTAAAAAAAATAAGGTGTTGCCATGGCTTTTCTATTACTAATATACCTTATTTATCAAATCTGCTCAGATCTTCCTTTTAAGATCTGCAATCCTGATCCCAGAACCTCCACTACATTAATTCTCACCAAGGAGACTGGCTTACTTCAATGTCTGAAACAGTGGAGGTTTCCAGGGTACAGGATAGAAAGTCTGAAATACTGCAATCTGAGTATTTCTATATAATTATAGTAGTACCTTCCATCAATGTGAATGCGATGACAAAATAAAGTGCTGCTGGGGACAAAGTTTACAATCATCTGTACCACACAGACTCTATACTCCTCTTTATTTTTACTACCTAGAAAACATCACCAGAGTTACTGGTGTGAGAATAACATTTAGTGCCTCAAAGGGGCATAGGCATCCTGACATTCACATTTAATTTAATTCATCTGCCATTTATATTCATTTTTTCAATTGCATTTTATAAAAAAAATACCTATATGAAGATATTTTTCCATAAATGTAGCCATGTTGTCCCTTAGAAACAAGATAGCTGTTCTTGGATATGACCACCCTGCATTTTGACTACATATGCACAATTGATGCACCCAACCACCTGGATACAGCGTTCCACACCGCAGGATGGCTGTGGGTTCTGCAGTAATTCCTGGTGATTTCACATGAAAAAAATATTTTCTTGTGTAGTCACCCTAGCAGCAGCTGTCCTTCATTTCTAAGGGACGATATCACTACATGTATGAGAAATTATCTTCGCCAATCTAAATTATATAGTGGGTCTCATTTCTCTGTATTTTGGATGTCACACTAAGACTAACTGCGACTGTTCTGATAAAACATATGACGGGTTACAGGTGTTACATTCAGAATACAGATCAATGTGGCTATAATACACAAATTTCTCAATCTGATTTAATGATTTCTGCATCATCTGTTTAATTCTTCACATTAGCTTATTTTTTTCAACAACAATCCACAATTCTTACGGCCCCAGTGACAGTAGATTACCCTCCAGCTAATGCAATTCTCCTTAAATTTTACTTTACTGTACTCAAACAATTATAACAATCATGTATAAATTTTAACACGTTTGAATATCCCAATTCTCAGTAAATTGTTGTCATTAACCTAATAAGCACAGCGATTCATTCTTTTTTTCCTCTCCATTTTTAAGACACAAAGCTGACGTTTTTCTCTCTTTTTTTTCACTCCTGGACTAATTAAAGCCATGCTGATTTATCCTTGAATGAAATCCAACATTTTCTCCCTGGAGCATAATATTTTTGCTTCTAGTTAATTGAATTCAATGTGCTGTTTATGATGTATTTTTAAGAACCTCTTAAATACAAACTTGGATTGCTCTGTTCATTAATTTTGAATTTCATCTAGTTGGAAACACAGTTTTATCTGTGGGGAAGGATGGTGGATATCAATTGGTAATTTTAATAAAAATCCAACTGCTTTTTAATAACTGAAGTTAAAAGGCTGCAGTTATTATCGTCGGCTAATTAAAACAATACATAGTTTAACTGGTGGCTTTATAGCTATTGCCAAAAAGCATGATTTTCTGCTTCATTCGTCCTGTTTCATTCTAATAAAGGATCTCTGTGATGGAGTTAAGAGAAGGACTGAAGTTTTAAAAAAATAACAGTTGGGATAGAGTGAAGGGGAAAATACCTTAATTTAGGGATTAAAGTGAAACTCTTTCTAGTTAAAGGCGTATATATTTTTTAATTTATGGCTGTGGGGGCTTTAAAAGTAACACAGGGCATATACTCACCTCTCTCCATTCTCCCATTGGCTATATCTGCTGGGTCAGTGTTTGTATACAGCAGCCAGCAGTGATGTCCCAACCACAGCCACGTGCCTGCTACTGCCTGAAACTAATGCTGTAGCGGGCACAGCTGTGGTGAGGACAGCCCTCCTGGCTGCTGCATACACACAGAGGGGGTTATTTAGCATTGTTTTCCAGGGCTTTTTTGGTGTAAAAAAGTTTTAAAGTAGTTGCATTCAAGTTTTTTTGAGTCTCACAGGGCTACTTCCACCTCTTTATTAATTTGGCGTAAACATAGAACTAATGCTAGTGCAACACCGTGCAAAGCCAGATTCATGACTTGAGACTTTTGCAAAAAGTCTCATAATAAGTCTCCTAGTCACTCCAGTCCCCTGCTAGTGTATGTGCTGTGATATTTTGAGACATTTTGAGACTTTTTGAAAAAAAAAATCCCAGACAGAAAATAGACCATAAGTACATTTAATAAACGGATAAACGTGTTTAATGAGTCTGATGGGCACCGGGGCTCCAAAATTAGACATAAAACTGACCCAAGGAGCTGGTCTAATGATAAATAACCCCCATAGGCAGTGATGGCCAGTGCCGCAACTGAATGGAAGTAAGAGAAAAGTATATAGACTTTATTATTTTTCAAGCCCTCCATATTTAAAAAAAAAAAAAAAAAAAAAAATATATATATATATATATATATATATCATCATCAATGAACCTCAGCCATAAGGCTATGGCCGAGGTCCATTTGGCTTATGGGACTTCTGTTGGAAGAGGAGAAAAGTCTCCTAACGGAGAACACTAAACTCCTGAACGAGGGGATAGAGAGTATTAAGAAATTCTCCAGTCATACCGACTTTGGCAAAAAAGAATTGACATTACAGCAGGTGATTGAGAAATTTATAGCGCATATCAAGGAGAGAAAACACTTCCAATTCCGTAGGGATACCCTTGACTTCAAAGTGGGGAGAATTTTGGACTTTTTGGGATCATCTCAGGGAGGGACTGAAGCAGGACAATCATCCTCAGAATACGACCTCTCAGATTCTGAAGGATCACAGGGTCGTGATCCCAAGGAAAAAGAAAAAAAGAGATATCAAACCAAAAGTCCAAAAACATCTCGGGGTAGAGGATCAAGAGGAGGAAGGGGTAATAAGAACACTCCGGGTACCACCTCTGATAGAGAGGGTTTTTTTATCCCAGGGCCCACAGATTACCGAGTACCTATTAAGAGGCAAAAAAGACCTACAAAAGACCTAGACCTGGGACCCCCTCATATCATAAGTCTCCCTCAAAACTCAGATATGCAGATTATTAATTTATCTAAGAGAGTATTGTCAATACATGAAAAGATGGTGATGTTAAAAGGACTATCATTCGTTCCAGTTCCTCGGTTTGACCCATTTGAGTGGGTCAAGGATTTGAACCTCTTCTGTCGTCGTTTGAAGTGGAAAAAATTCTTCAAACTACACGACAGAAGGAAATGTGAGGAGCTGGGCTTGGACGAAGCGGATATGCCAGACTTTCACAACCTCACGACTCTTTTAGAGGAAGGTGAAAGGCCCCCGGGTGAAGGTCCGTTCAACGATCTCAAGCCAAAGTCGTTAAAATCAGCTCCTATTGGGGACTGCTCCCCTATTGATGTATTTTTGGAGATGGTTTCCAGCCAGTTGAAGCGACTGACCACATCAGCCACCCCAAAATATAATCTTTCAAGGGATGAACATGAAGCATTATTGAATCTAAGAAGCGATACTACAATCGTCATCAAGCCCTCAGACAAAGGGGGGAATGTGGTCGTGCTGGACAGGGACCAATACGTGGACATGTGTCTCAAAATTCTCAATGGCCAACAGTGCTACAGGAAACTAACATCTAATCCCACGGAGAAATTCAAGAAAGAGTTGGTATTCTTGTTGGATCAAGCACTAGAGGATAAATTAATCTCAGAAAATGAGTACAGGTTCATGTGTCCCTTTAAGTCCAGCACGGCCACATTCTACTCCCTTCCGAAGGTCCATAAGGGGACATCTCCCTTAAAGGGGAGATCCATTGTCTCAGGCATCAATAGCTTGACGCAGAATGCCAGCATGTATCTGGACACGATCCTGCGTCCGTTTGTAGTATCACTTCCATCTTATGTAAGGGATACTATGGATGACTTGAAAAGAATTGAGGACCTGACACTTCCACAAGGCACCCTATTGGCAAGCTTGGATGTGGAGGCCCTATACAGCTCAATCCCCCATCAAAAGGGTTGTAATGCTGTGAGGGACTTCCTAAGAACCAGAGGGATGCAATGTAGAGCTCACAATGAGTTCATAATGAGTCTGTTGGACTTTGTTCTGACCAGGAACTATTTCCTGTTTGAGGGGAGTTTCTTCCACCAGCTCAGAGGGGTTGCGATGGGGAGCCCTTGTGCTTCCACGTTCGCAAACCTCTATCTGGGCTGGTGGGAGAGAGAAGTCGTCTGAAGAGAGGAGCGGGGAGAAGGAAAAGGAGGAGAGGTGAAGGAAAAAGAGGGGGAGACGGAAGAAATCTGAAAAAAAATAAAAAATTATATTAAAAAAAAATATAAAATATAAAAAAACTTAAAGAGAAAAGAGTAACTAGGGAGGCATCTCTGTGGACTGCACAGTTAAAAAACAGTGAAAACTCTGGAATAGTCACACTGTTTTTTTATCAAATACCACGCCATTTTTGGAATGCATTATGTGCAAACAGAAACACAACCAACTAGGGAGGTTCTTCTCCCCACCCCACTGACGCATAGGAGACTTGTGGTAACCTTTGCTATTGAATTTTGTGGTGAATTGATACTATGCATTGGCCAAACACCTCTGTGTATTCTACCATGTATTAAAGTTATATTGGCCCCTGTTTCAACGTTTCTCATGTCCAGCGTTCTCTCCAGATATCTACCTATATCTGTTATTATGTACATATCCCTGCTATGACTTGAAGATGGGTGGGAATTGAGGCTACACTATTGCATATGGTTTGTCTTTTTAATATTTTAGATGACGTTTTAAACGATAGATTTAGTATTTTGTACCATGTAACACTTTTTCTTTCCTTTTTCCTTTTCAATTTAAACACACATTGGTAGCTTATGTGTTCGTTGAAAGCAGGAGACGGGACTGGTGGAGGGATGAAAGGTCATTCTAGAACCCTGTACAACACCAGTCAATGTGAATTGATTCAACGAGGACCTCAAGGGGTATGGAGGGTGCTCATGGATGATGTCAGCTTGTATTATACCAAGGCGGTCTAAAAATTGGAAATAAAAAATAAAATAGCATTCAAATATATGGGCGCCGCCATCTTGGGGATATTGTCTTTCGGTGATGTCATCGTGGTCATCGAATTGAGAGTGGCTTATGGCAGGAAGTCATGGCTCCTTATTATCATGGGATGTATGTTAAAGAGGATTACGTATTTACACCATGGGTCTTTGGTAACCAATTAAAACAAAAAAAACAGAGGTTAAGAGGTTAACTACTTGTTCAGCTAATGGAACCAGTAGAGCAAGTATAAAAGTGTGTCTAAACTTGTGTATTTGCGCTGTCTTTATTTAAAGAGACACTAAAGCTATTGTTTAGTACCTAATCATGTATTGATGTCAGGCACGGGCGCCATTCGTTAGTACTGTTATTATTAAGCTGAAGAAAGCCACAAAACAGGGGAGTAGTTTCCTAAAGGGAGTCACCTGTGTGATTTTTTTATTGTCCAAAACCCCCTCAATTTCAGGCTTCCACAGTTGTTCAGCTGTTGCTTTACATTCAACAGAGGTTTAGATCACAAATGGACAAAATCAAATTAGACTCATTTCATCACGACCCCGCTGGGGGACGTAGAAGTAGATCATCTGATGTGACATCGAGTGTTTATCTGACTAAAAAATGTTTGTACACTATATTACGTACACAGAAGTGTACAAATCAGTAAGGGCCCCTTTCTACTGCGTGTTTCACGTGCGCTTTGACATGCACAGAAACTTGCCTGCACTGACGCATTGTACTCAACAGGCTTTTTTGAACTTATACTTTTTTTCAACGCCACCTATGCACGTTTTTTTTTTTTTTTTTTAACTGCTGATGCAAATGTCAGTTTTCACTGACCAAACCCTGGAGTGCCCATGATCAGACTACGGAGGGGTGTCTGCACACAATGTGAAAGATGGGCCTAAGAGATGTCTTAATGATAAGATTGCCATCTAGATAATAGAGAACTATCAGGTTTCTCTGTCAATATTGGACCTAATCTACAGAATTGCTTCGGCGAGAGTATGTAGCATTACAGGGTCCTCGATGGTCCCGGTGTGGCTCAAGTATGCCAACAATTCATGTTCTCTTTTGAAACAGAATTCATAAACTAATTTAAGGGGAAAAGAGGAGAATAACGTTTTAATCACCAATATGTGGTATGGTATGTTTAATGTGTGAATTGGAATAAAATTTCATTAGAACGTTTGTAGGGTCCTAATTCATGTCATCCATTATACATTCAAAAGGTTTTTGCATTATCTTGACGGAGACAGGTGAAACAGTATAATCAATTTCTGTGACTACATATTTACAAAACCATCACGGCCAACAATAATATGTTGCAACATGACAGGTATCATGGCCCACAGACCTTTCAGGTATACCAAAAGGGTCAACAAAGTGTTGGCTGGAAGGGAGACGCACGTCATCAAGTCCAACCTTTAAGAATTAAATAAATGTTTTATCCCATCCTAACCCGTGATATATTTTTCTCTCCAGAAAGGATCCAGGCTCTCTTGAAATTACATAGAGTCCGCCATAACACCTCTGCGGCCAGGAGAGTGTCCACAGTCTCACTGCTCTTACAGTAAAGAACCGTTGTCTATGGTGATGGAAAAATAGCCTTCTCTAGGCTTAGTAGAGGATGCCCTTCCTGCCGTCACAGGCCGAGGTATAAAAAGATCTTTGGAGAGATCCTTGTACTGTCCGTTCAGGTATTTGTACATTGTAATGATGAAGAGTATGAGAAACAATCCTCTAAGATGGTTAAAAATTTTGTTGAGAGAGGGTACAGTAATAGAGAAGAAGAGAAAGCAGCAGAAATGTATAAGATATGCTAGATCTCAGGTGAATAAAGTGAAAAAAGAACAAATCGTTTTCATGTCCCAATATGACCACTATGCTAAACTAATCTAAAAGGTCATTCTAAAAAATTGGAATTATAATTTACATGCTAAAAACTACCATGTCGGTATGGTACTATATTGGCAGAACCACAGTCAAAAAATGTGAGGTGTCAGGGAATAACCATGAACGTTTAACGGCATTACAAAGGCAGTCTATATCTAAAATGGTTAGTCCTTGAGCAAGTTGCAGGTAGTGATTACGCTGATTAAAAATAAATTGTTACAAAGAGAAGTTTTTTGGATAGACAAATCGGAGTCTGTATATCCAAATGGTTTATACGAGTCATGTCATTTTAAGGTATCTTATGCTGTTGTAAATATGAATTGTATCTGTTTAATTTTCAATATAAGAAATTAAGGTTGGTCTGATAAGAGTACACGGCGCTCCGCGGTTATATACAAATAGGTTCTTTACGTTTGTATGTAAGTCGGAACTGTATATTTTATTTAATTTCTAACCCCAGACAAATATTTTTTGACATGACAATGTGATTTTAAAAAATCTTGGTTGTCATTAAGACCAAAATTAACAATAAAACTAATGTCAGCAATCTTTATAACCTGTTCTAGCTCTTTGTGTATCCTAAGGCTAAAGTACAGTAAATTACCACCATCCAGAGGTCGTTTGTAACTGGGTTCATCTGTTAAGTCAAGTGTCCTTAATACAGGCGGTCCTCCTACTTAAGGAAAGGTTACAGCTATGCACAAGGCGATAAATAAAGATTCTGTGTTTTTGAAAAGGTCTATGATGATATGTGTTGTTGAGTATACGTGTTACTATGTGTACTAAGTGTACACTGATTAAAACGAGTAAAATATGTTGTAGACAGTACAAGAGTGTAGGGCCACATATACATCTTTTCAAAAGATAATATACAATAGCTCTGTTTATGTCCTCGTAATTTATGTAAATTACTGCCTGTAAGTAGGGACATTTAAAATAAAAAAACTTTATTTGTATGTTAAAAAAACAACACACAACGGGGATTCAAGAGCTGTCTATAGAAAATAGGTCCAGACTCAAATACAGGTGGGTAGGAAAACCTTTTAAGATCAAAGAGGAGTATGTGTGTACAATGTATTCATGTTATGACTATACTTCACTAGTGTACATTAATATATCACATGTTCTTCTGATGCTATATATTTCAGATTTTCATTAAACCCACAAGAATGCACACCAGTGAGACCTCCATTTATTGTTTGCTGGAGAGTATTCACTAGTTGATGCACTTGTCAAATACATGCCTGACGGTTTCCCCACTGGGGTACAACCAGTGGTTCATCAGAGGTTTTATTTTGACTGTAAGTAAAAGAGATGAACTACCACGGTTGTTTACAACTTCAACCCAGTATATGTTCACCTCATTGGTATGGTGTACACTAATTCACATAGGAGGTCTACACTCTGTAGGCTGTCACTGCCTCTCTTGATTAGTATATACAGCCAGCTTAGATAAAGGATCACCCTATAGCGTCACCGAGCTATCGCCCCTCACTACTCTTATGGGATTAATTTCCAAAAGCTAGCTTATCTAGTACAGAGGACGTGCCTCTCTTGTGAGGCATACACACGCCGCATTGATGACAGCCGCGGTGCCGCTCGCGTCCGAGTCTATTTAAAGATTAAGCACCGCCCCAAGGGGTGTGTAGGGGGGCTGAGTCCCAGAGCGGCACAGGTCAATTGTAAACTCCCTGATTGGTGACGATTCCGATGCGTCATCGCACCGAGATCCAATCAGACTGAGGGGGTTGACCAGAAACCAGCTCCTACTGTAAGGGCACCGCCTCCCAACATTGCGTAGCTGCATCGCAACCATAGTAACCGAGGGGTCATCATTGCGGCTGTCAACAAAAAAAAACCGTAAGATATACTTGTCTCGTAGGTTTGGAATAAGGATGTTTGCGTTTAGTTGAATACCATCACAGAGTTTGCTTTATACATACATCAGCTTCTTTCCGGAGGCCCATTACACTACAGACATAGGTTGTTCATCCAGATCTGATGGTCAAATAATCAATTGATCATGTATCATTGGTGAACTTGATAGGGGGGGGGGAAGAGATATAGGATTTTCAGATCTATATCTATATATCCATATTTATATTTACACATGTCTGCTCAACAGGGAGATCACAGGGAGATCACAGAAAGCAAGAGTATACTATGTGCTCATTAAGCCCTTCGGGCTGTAGACTCCCAAGATTGAAAATCCATCTGGATTCCCGTTGGGACAATTTTCTCTCAAAGTCCCCACCTAGGTGAGGGCTCCACCACCTCAATGATTGGAAATTGTAAGGTTTGTGGTCCCCCTGGTGTTCTTGCACACATGCCTAGAGATACTGTTGTGTGCATCCCTGTTTTTCACAATTGTTGATGTGTTCTCTGAAGCGTCTTCTTGCTTGTCTGTGGTTTGTCCACATATTGTACGAACAGATACATGTGATTAAATAGATCACCCTCATTGTTTTGCAGTTGGAAAAGTGTTTTATGCTAATAAGATCCTTCCCGTGCTCGTACTCCTGAATGTGTTTCCCGTTTTGAGATATCTTGCACGACTTACATCCACCACATCTAAAGGTCCCAGGGGGGTTGTTTGACAGCCAAGTGCGTTCCCCAGTCAAAGATGTTAGATGACTGTGGACAATACTGTCCCCAACATTTTGGCCTCTTCTGTAGGTGATGGATGAGATGGATCGATAGCTTCGGCAATATCCCTATCCATTTTTAGGATATTCCATTTTCCGAAGTATCTTTTGTACCTCGAGATGAAACGTATAAGTTCCTATAATCCTCAATTTTGTTTTCTTGTATGGACCTCTTCTTGGGATTCAACAACTCATGTCTCTTTTGATTTAATGCATGTGTGATGGGCCCCTTTCAACTATCAGGCGGATATCCCTTTTCCAAGAAGCGTCTCTGGAGATCCTTTGAGGCTTCCAGATAGTTGCCTAGTGAGGAGAGAGTTTTACGGACCCTCAGGTATTGCCCTTTTGGAATGCCTCTCTTAAGGGGCACTGGATGCCAACTCTGCCACCTTAAGAGACTATCGAGCACGTAGGTTTTCTTGAAAAAGCCGTGTTTCCAGGTTTCCTGAATCCGTCATCAGGATCTTAATATCCAGGAATGTTATTCCTTGGAATTGATTTCCGAAGTGTGAAAAACAAGGCCCAGCTCATTGATGGTTAGGAGGCCACGAAGAATCCATAAAATGATCCACAGATCCAGTCACAAGATGAGCACATATCAATGACCTCAGCCATAAGGTCTATGGCCGAGGTCCATTTGTCGAATTGTTACTGGAAGACGACTTCTCTCTCCACACCAGCCCAGATAGAGGTTTGCGAACGTGGGAGCAAGCAGGGCTCCCACATCGCACCCTCTTAGCTGGTGGAAGAAATCCCCTCAAACAGAAATAGTTCCTGGTCAGAACAAAGTCCAACAGATATCATTATGAACTCATTATGGCCCTGCAACTGCATCCCTTCTGGTTCTTAGGAGTCCCTTCACCATGACAAAACTTTATGGGGAGGGATTGAGCTGTATAGCGGCCTATACACCCAAGCTTGACCCAATAGGGGCCTCCCTGTGGAAGTGTCAGGTCCTCATTTTCTTTTCAAAACGTCCATAGGTATCCCTTACATAAGAATGGAATATACTACAAGTACCAGTGATCGGTCCCAGATATATGCTGCATTCTGCGTCAGGCTGTTGATTTTTTTTTTTTGCCTTGGAAATAGGTTCCCCTTAGGGGAGAGTCCCCTTTGGACCTTAGGAGGGAGTAGAACGTGGCATGCTGGACTTAAGAGGGACACATAACCTGAGTTCATTTAGTGAGATTAATTTATCAAGTGCTTGATCCAACAGGTATACCACTCCTTCTAAATTTCTCCGTGGGATTAGAAGTTAGTTTCTGTAGCAGCGTTGGTCCTTGAGAATTTTGAGAAATTTTTGCACCACGTATTGGTCCCTGTCCAGCACGACCACGTTCCCCCCCTTGTCTGAGGGCCTTGATGCAATTGTGGAATCGCTTCTTAGATTCAGTAATGCTTCAGTTCTCCCTTGAGAGATTATATTTTGGGGTGGCTGATTGTGTGTCAGTCGCTCAACTGGCTGGAAACCATCTCACAAAAATAATAAATAGGGAGCAGTCCCCAATAGGAGCTGATTTAACGACTTGGCTTGAGATCGTTGAACGGACCTTCACCCGGGGGGCCTTCCATCCTTCCTCTAAAAGAGTGTGAGGGTGGAAAGTCGGCATATCCGCTTCGTCCAAGCCAAGCTCCTCACTTTCCCTTGCATGTGCTGTAGTGCTGCATAATATTTTTCCCACTTCAAACGACTGACACAGAAGGAGGTGTTCAAATCCTTGACCACTCAATGGGTAAACGAGGAACTGGAACGAATTGATATAGTCCTTTAAATCAACCATCTTTTCAGGATTGACCAATACTCTCTTAGATAAAATTAATTATCTGCATACGTGAGCTTTGAGGGGAGACTTATGTTATGAGGCGGGTCCGCATGTCCCCCCCCCCCCCCCCTAGGTCTTTTGTAGGTCTTTTTGCCTCTTAATAGTGTACTCGGTAGTGTGGGCCGCTGGGATATAAAAAACCTCTCTATCAGAGGTGGTCACCCGGAGTGTTCTTATTACCCCCTCCTCCTATTGATCCTACTACCCCGAGATGTTTTGGACTTTTGGTTTGATATCTCTTTTTTTCCTTTTTCCTTGGCGATCACGACCGTGATCCTTCAGAATCTGAGATTGGTCGTTTATTTGAGGATATTGTCCTGCGTCAGTCCCGCCTCTGGATGAATCCCAAAAAGTCCAAAATTCCTCCCACTTTGAAGTCAAGTGGTATCCTACGGAATTGGAAGTGTTTTCTCCTCCTTTTTTTGGGTTGGTTGTTTGTTGGTATATGGCGCTATAAATTCTCAATCACCTGCTGTAATGTCAATTCTTTTGCCAAAGTCGTGTATGACTGGAGAGGAATTTCTATACTCTCTATCCCCGTGTTCAGTGAGTGTAGTGTCTCCGTTTGGAGACCTTTTCTCCTCTTCCACAGAAGTCCCATAAGCCAAATGGACCTCGGCCATAGCCTTATGGCTGAGGTTCATTGATGATGTGCTCATCTTGTGGACTGGATCTGTGGATCATTTTATGGAATTCGTGGCCCTCCTAAACATCAATGAGCTGGGCCTTTTTTTCACTTCGGAAATCAATTCCAAGGAAATAACATTCCTGGATATTAAGATCCTGATGACGGATTCAGGAAACCTGGAAACACGGCTTTTCAGAAAACCTACGGCCTCGAATAGCCTCTTAAGGTGGCAGAGTTGGCATCCAGTGCCCCTTAAGAGAGGCATTCCAAAAGGGCAATACCTGAGGGTCCGTAGAAACTGCTCCTCACTAGGCAACTATCTGGAAGCCTCAAAGGATCTCCAGAGACGCTTCTTGGAAAAGGGATATCCGCCTGATATTCTGAAAGGGGCCCATCCACATGCATTAAATCAAAAGAGACATGAGTTGTTGAATCCCAAGAAGAGGGTCATACAAGAAGAACAAAAATTGAGGATTATAGGAACTTATGACAGTTGTCATCTCGAGGTACAAAGAATACTTCGGGAAAATTGGAATATCCTAAAAATGGATAGGGATATTGCCGAAGCTATCGATCCATATCCATCCATCACCTACAGAAGAGGCCAAAATGTTGGGGACAGTATTGTCCACAGTCATCTAACATCTTTGACTGGGGAACGCACTTGGCTGTCAAACAAACCCACTGGGACCTTTAGATGTGGTGGATGTAAGTCGTGCAAGTATATCAAAACGGGAAACACATTCAGGAGTACGAGCACGGGAAGGATCTTTAGCATAAAACACTTTTCCAACTGCAAGACAATGGGGGTGATCTATTTAATCACATGTATCTGTTCAGTACAATACGTGGGACAAACCACGAGACAAGCAAGAAGACGCTTTAGAGAACACATCAACAATGTGAAAAACAGGGATGACACAACAGTATCTAGACATGTGTGGCAAGAACACCAGGGGGACCACAAAACCTTACAATTTCACACATCAACAATGTGAAAAACAGGGATGACACAACAGTATCTAGACACGTGTGGCAAGAACACCAGGGGGACCACAAAACCTTACAATTTCAAATAGTGTTTCCTGATGTAACTTTGCTTAGGGTCACAGAAATGACAGATTTCCCCCTGAACATGTGTATTATAAAAGACTTTACATATATAGTTGGAAGAAGATGTGGATAATGGGAGAGTGAAGGGCTAAATGAGCATTGAATCTGTTTACAGAAGCGTCATGTAATCAGACCTGTTTCATACATTGAATCTGTTTACAGAAGCGTCATGTAATCAGACCTGTTTCATATGGAAGGACTCTCTTTCACCCTAATTGCTTACATTGTCTTGTATCAGATACATGTGCTTGTGGTGCCCAAGAAATTGCTTGTTTTTTTTCTTTTTGTTCTCCTTACATTTAAGCCTGAGTAATTCCTTTATAATGGAACTGTCTAAACCTCTCAGTGACAATCTTCCCAAGTGTGCATCATTTACCTTTCCATTAAATAAGAGTCTTAATAACAAATATATGTAATGCATTATATAGAGCCCTGTTCACCAGGTCAGGTTAGAGAGGAGAGAAATATATGGCATGCAAATAAGAACAAATCCCATACTCCCCTGCAGAATGCCTATTCCCAGGTATTTTGTGAATTAATTTCTTCATGCAGCACCCTGGAGTAAGCATTCTTCATATGAGAGCTGGCCTTTGTCTCATTAGCATGCAATAGAGTAGATAGACCACAGAAAGACATGGCTCTATACACACATAGATAGTGTCCTAGACACCAGCCATTGTTTCCAATATGCACTAATTCAAATGGTGCTCTCTCTTTTTTTCTTGTGCTAATAAATCATTATCCAATTTGCTACTACTGTGTCAGTCGATGTGTTATTGGGTAACAAAACAATGGGGCAGATTTACTTACCCGGTCCATTCGCGATCCAGCGGCGCGTTCTCTGAACAGGATTCGGGTCCGGACGGGATTTATGATGGCAGTTCCTCCGCCGTCCACCAGGTGGCGCTGCTGCGCTGAAATGCATCTGATCGCGCCGGAATACACCGAGCCGGACCAGGTGAAGGTAAGCGCTTCCCAAGCGACACATTTTCGGTTATTAAATGCGGCGTTTTTTTCCGAATCCGTCGGGTTTTCGTTCGGCCACGCCCCCCGATTTCCGTCGCGTGCATGCCAGCGCCGATGCGCCACAATCCGATCGCGTGCGCCAAAATCCCGGGGCAATTCAGGTACAATCGGCGCAAATCGGAAATATTCGGGTAACACGTCGGGAAAACGCGAATCGGGCCCTTAGTAAATTACCCCCAATGTATCAGAATAAGGCCTTGTGCACACAGTCTGCGGCCTATATTGGCCAGTGGGCAATCGTGGGAGTGCCCCTTGGGGCTGCTGCTTGGCACAGTCACAGAGCACAATAGAAGTTTAAGAGGTCATTCAAAAAAAAAATGATTGCATTCATGAGGCCTAACAATAATTCTTGTTTTATTTTACATTTCACTTTAACTGCTTCATTACCAGAGTGTTTACCCCCGTTCCATCCTAGGCCTTTTTAAATAGTTTTACCAATGGGCCTATTTAACTGCAAGTAACTATATTTCTAAAGCAGCATACATTTATTATTTTCTTTTCAGGATGCATGAGACTTGTTTTATGCAATTATGTAGCTTGCAAAATAGTTTGGAACTTACAGTTACACAGAATTTATACTTACCCTGTGCAAATTGATAGTATTTGTTTAACCCCTTACCGACATGTGACAAACTACTATATCACATGCTGGCTGCAGGGGTATGGAGTTGGCTAACGGGCTGCAGCTACCTTTGTTTTACACCAGACAACTAAACCTAAACATTTGCAAGTTTATCATACAGGATAAATTTGAAA
Organism: Engystomops pustulosus; assembly: GCA_019512145.1. NCBI lineage: Eukaryota > Metazoa > Chordata > Amphibia > Anura > Leptodactylidae > Engystomops > Engystomops pustulosus. The sequence continues at coordinate 138,706,792 of CM033642.1, read as the reverse complement.
AAAGATTCTGTTCCTAAAGTCCTACTCCTAGTTGTTAATCCCGAGGAGGACGCCCAGCATAAATAGAAAAGGGGCTGAAATGGCACTGCCAAAAAATGGAACCCAATATTCTGGTTCTATCCAAGTTCACCTAGGATTATTTTTATTTGTAGTCAATCTTGATCCCGAGGAAACCCCACTCCTGTGGGTGTAAAGGGGCGTGTCTGCACCTAATATAATCAGGACACCTATTGGAGAACATATACTTACCTGTCTGAGTCGCGATCCCCCGAGGTGCATTCCCTGACAATGATGTGCTTTGCCGCGTAGATTGTGCGCTCGATATCCTGCATGTGTTGATCCCTGCTCAGGTCCGCTGGAGTTCACCTTCTTCTTCCCGGTGCATGTAAGTGCTTGGCTTGCCACAAAAATTTGAATGTTAAATCCGGCGCTTAGTCGGATCATCTGACGACCCACCCCCAATTTGTGTCACGTGAAAGCCAGCGCAATTGCGACACAATCCGATCACATGCAACACAATCCCCGGCGCAATCCCTGATAAGTCGGGAAACACAACAAAAATGCGGCCGCTGGACCCTTAGTAAATAAGCCCCATTGTGTCCATGTTTCTTGTCCAGAGGGATATTACCATCACAAGAACAGGCAGGAAAAATCATGAAGTTTGAACTATCATTCCCCATTAGTTCTGCATAACGGAATGGAATTGCTTGTATTTGTAGTCCTACATTTGTAACCTGCACTCTGCTAAACTGTATTTATATGTACACATCTATTCTGTGTACTGTTTGTCTAGATAAGTTTCTTATATGAACTCAGGATAGCAAAATAACACACTCTCTAATTTACTGTTATTAACAAAAATGCAGCATTTCAAAGATATAAGCCCAACCTGTCTCTATCAGTCCTGCTGTACACAATTTCAGTTGCACCTAGACACGACCCTGTAACTTCTGACATCGGGTCAGGCGCCATCTCGTGCAACTAAGATTTCTGTCTGTCTCTGCTGTTTGACTGTAGCCACGTCGCCCGCACGGAGCTCAGAGACTCTCACTGATTCACATCCTGTCAGCACATGGTGAGCAGAGAGAGATGCTGCAAACTACAAGCTACAAGAAGATAAGCGATCCGGGGAAGGAGAGGCAAGCACACAGCTGTGAGATGTAGCAGAATTCACATTGTAACAGTGAAATGGTCTGTCAGCCTCTGTGTAATCTCATGCATCTCTGATCTGTCTCATCTCTCTCTCTCTATGTGTCAGTACAATGTCAGAAGCCAGATGAAAGTGCATATTCCTGATGTGCATGCACCTTGTACTGGATAATCTAACCACACCCTGGGGTTTTGCCCCACCCACACCCTGGGATCACACCGAGGGAGAGATAGGAGCTAAAACAGCAAAAACACAGAGTAAAATTGTAAAGTAAAGGGTTAAAATGATCTTTATTGTGTTAACATCACTAGGGGATGGAAATGTGAGAATTTCCTGTCGTGGGAAAACCCTTTTAAGACAACAAAATATAATATTTAACCTTCATTGCTTTTTTATATTGATCTACAAATCTCCATGTCGATACTTTGGTTATATACATGCTTCTAACCCGGTATAATCCTGTTATGGACCTGTCTTGTATCAATTGAGAGCTGGTGGCAGTCTATCCCTCTGATAAGATACTGGGGCACATTTACTTACCCGTCCCGTCGCGATCCCCGCTGTACGTTGTCCGAAGAGGATTTGGGTCTGCCGTGATTCACTAAGATCATGCATCCCATTTCCTGCATGTGTCGCTTCCCCCGCTGAGGTCCGCCGGAGTTTACCTTCTTTTTCCCGGTGTATGTAAGTGCTGATCTTGCAACACAATTTCATTTTTAAATTCCGTGATTTGTCCAAATCAGTCGGGTTGTCCGACGTCCACGCCCCAGATTTGTCACATGCAAGCCGGCGCCGATGCACTACAATCTGATCGCGTGTGCCAAAAACCCGGGGCAATTTAGGGCAAAACGGTAAAAAGTCGGGAAACCCCACAAAAATGCGGTGTTCGGACCTTTAGTAAATGTGCCCCACTGTTCCACTGAGGCTAGTGAAATGGGTATGTTAGCCGTTCAGGATTGTGGGCAAGTTAGGTGCCATACCAGGGTTGTGTGGATAACTCTAACTCACTTTCTGCACCTCCCAGAACCTGTTTGTTCAGAGCGTATCTAAAAAATTATAATTAATTGAATTAATTAATTGTTCCGGGGTCAGGAACCATTACACTAATATTTATGGCAGCCATTTGCCACTATACAGTATATTTTACTTTCTCCCTTGTCTACTCAACAGAAATGTGACCGACTTTACATTTCTTTCGCAGTAAGTACTTCAGTGTAACTTTAAGAGCTATCATTACTTAACTAGAAGGATGACATGGGATTAGAACACTAATTAATTACTAAAAGCATTAATGCTCCTTTAATTAACAAACCTAGAGTGTATTCGTCATTAATACTACTACAGAAATATCACATGCACATTTCATTCAGAAGTAAAAAATTATAACCATTTCTGAACTGAAAACTTTGAATGTGATCATAGATTTCAGCTTTGTTGTCAGTCACCAATTAATGGTTGGTTTTTTGAATAGAGAAATTAGCAAAAACCATGACTTCTGCTTTTGTTGTGCACACTGATGATCTTGAAGGAGACTTGGGTTATATATGCTAAATATTATTCTTTGAAAAGATGACCCTGCCTTAATAAGTTCTTACAATCCATAGACTGAATTTTTGTAAGATGTTTTACAGCACTGTAGGGAGTCTTGAGGCAAGAAGCTGCTTGGATAAGCATTAAATTATATTCCCTTTCACTCTAGCACCTTGTACAGTGTAAGGGTTATTAAAGTGTACAGTGCATTCATTTATTTCACTAAGTCTAATCATCCTTAAACATTTTTCTTCCACCTGTGAAAAATGACTGCTTTTCTATTCAAACCCAGCATTGCCAGCGTCGCTCTTATTAGCTACATACTGTTCTCTGATAATAATATTACATTACTGAAAGCAGTAAGAAGTGTCATTTGTGCACTCACAATATGAGATTTATAACATTTTACATAAATAAAATGACTTTCTCTATAGATTGCATCGACATCATAACAACCTACAGGGGGAATACCTTCAACAAGAAATCTTTTAACTTCAATAATAATTACAAATATAAATAGCTAATTATTTGCATTACAGTTGTTTATTAATATCTCATGAAGGTGCCCAATATTTGTGATGCAAAACCAAATTTGTTGTATGCAGTGATATTTTTGCAATTAGACATACCAGAATTGCAAGTCAAACTTAACAGAGCAATTCATTGAATTTTTAATGCTTTTTCCACCGCTCGTAACACTTTTGTAAAAAATGGACTGTTCAGGTTGGGCCAGTGAAAAAGGCTGTTTAAGCAAATCTCCAAATTCTCATAAGCTACCTAAAATCCAGGTCTAAGGCTACCCTCTGAGTCTAAGACATTCACCATTGCCTCCACCATTGCTCCTCAAAAGAAGGGTTGGTCTTGACTGCAAAGGACACTGGTCCAAGGCACAAGGCTTATGTTATGAGCATAAATCCAGGTTTAGAAGTAGAGGAGATTAGCCCAGGAGAGCATGGAACTTTAAACCTGCAAATGGAGGAAGCCAAGATCAAGCCAGAAGACAGTGAATTAAGACAAACAAAAGGCAAAAGTAAAACCGAGGTAACAAGTCAAAGGTGTGAGAGCCAGGTCAGTAGCAGTTCAGGATAGGCAATGCCATATAACTAGAGAAATATTAGACAATAACCAGAAACAAAAAAGTTATATACTATTAGTATAGTCTGTTTAAATTGCCTGCATATGATTTGACACTACAATTAAGATTATGATTGGTGCCATGTTTATAACAAAAAGTTATAACAATTTCAGTTATACTTTCTATATCAATTCCTCATGGTTTTCAAGATCTCTATTTGCTGCTATTTTAAAGGAAGCATCTATGTTTTCTTCCAGTGGATAGAAATCTGACCACGGTCATGTGATGTCACACAGGCGAATTGCTCATTATCACACACTGTTCTAATTACCCTCTATAAAGCATTGGGTACAGAAAGTATTCAGCCCCCTTACATTTTTTACTCTTTATTACATTGCAGCCCATTGGTAAGATCAAAAATTAATGTACACTCTGCACCCCACCAGGACAGAAAAAAACATAAATGTAGATATTTTTGCTCATTTTTAAAGAATATCACATGGTCATAAGTATCCAGACCTTTTGCCCTGACACTTTTATTTTATTCACATGCTGTCCATTTTCTTCTGATACTCCTTGAGATTGTTCTACTCCTTCATTGGAGTCCTGCTGTGTTTAATTAAACTGATTTGTTTAGGACTTGATTAGGAAAGGCACGCACCTGTCTATATAACACCTTATAGTTCACAATGTATGTCAGAACACATGAGCCCAATTAGCTCAGACAGAATTGTGGCAAGGCACAACTGCAGTACTCAAGGTTCCTAAGACCACAGAGGCCCCCATAATCCAACAATCCAACAACCATTCTTGACTGGCCCAGCCAGAACACTGTCCTTAACTCAGTCAAGTATCTCTAGAGAGACTTGAATATGGCTATCCGCCAATGTTCACCATCAAACCTGAGGGAACTGGAGAGGATCTCATAGGAAGAATGGCAGAGGATCCCCAAATCCAGGTGTGAAAAACTTGTTGCATCATTCCCAAGAAGACTCATGGCTGTGCTAGCTCAAAAAGTGCTTCTACTGAATCCTGAGCCTGAATACTAATGACTATGTGATATTTCAGTTTTTCTTGTTTAATAAATCAGCAAAAATGTCTACATTTCTAAGAACTTTTTGATCTTTCTTATCGGCTGCAATGAAACAAAGAGTGAAATATTGGGGTCGGAATACTTTCCGTATGCACAGTATTAACAAGCACCATTGTGACCAGATTTCTGTCCACTGGAATGCCTGTATATCCTTGTGCATTCCTCCTCTCCTTCACTCCATCCCCCTAAACTGCCTGCTCACTGGACATGACAGGAAGTGGGGAGGGAGCTACATGAGTGCGGAGGAGAGGAGACTGACACAGGCACACACAGGCTGCATGCACAGTCATATTAGCAAATGGTGAATACAGAAGGTGGGATTGAACATGTTACTTTGTCTAAAAAATGGAGGAATTATGCTTGAATAAAATATGTAGGATCCATAATCTTAATAAAGAGTAACTCTTGTGGCATTCTAAAACAAATAATACATAAGGGGGAGCATTCACATGATTTGATTGAATAGTGTATTGAAACACATTTGAAGAACATCTGGGGTATCTCCTCCCCAAAAGCATACATGAAAGACTAACTAATTATTAAACACATTGAACAGCATTATGGCTTAAAAACATATGTGTTCTGGGATGAGTAACTCAAGATGTGCTTGAAATTAATTTCAGAATGCAGTTCAAGTGCATCATATGAATGCAGCCTTAAGGTCCAGCATTAGCTGGGACCTCTTATTAAAAGCAATGGATATCTCTCCAAGCTCCTCCCTCATATTGTGGCTCCTTCACTCCGTGGCCACCCTCATGTATTGAACCTCTTCATATTGTGGTACCCTCACATTGTGATACCCCATAATATTTTTGCCCCCTCTCCTCCTCCTAATGTTGTTGTGTAGTTAAAAAATAATTAACATTGGTTACTTACCTCTTCCTGTTTCCTCGCAGCAGTCCTGCTTCCTCCTTTTTTCTTCACTGCTGCTGCTATGTACTGCGGTGTGTAGCCTGCAGGTAGGATGACGTCATCACATTGCAACTGACGGCCTCTACTGTACAAAGCAGCAGCAGAGGAACAGTAATAATACAGGGAGCTCACAGCTCTCTGCATATTTATTGTGAATAATTTTATCTGGGCAGTCCCAGGACATACCCCCTGCCAACCCGGGACAGAGAAAAAGAAAATGAGGGAGGTGTCCAACAGGCCAGCTCTTTTCTGAGATGCACTATAATTAGAGATGGGCAAATTTGGTGAAATTCGAACCGATTCGCCGAATTTTCGAGAAAATTTGATTCGACCCGAATCGGATCATGACAAATCACATTAAAAAAAATGGTGTTTCCTGGCTGCAGAGAGCCTGTAGGGTGTTGTAGAACATTGTGCCATGCTTAAATATGGATAGGAAGCATGGTTTGGTCTTCAAACAATGCTATGTTTTAGTATGACACGCACATGCCAGCCGCCGCTCTTAGAATCGATTCACTCTTCAATTCCATGGGCACTTAGAGGGGCCAACTTTACCAAATAAGTGAAGCTGGAACGCAGCCTGACAATGACTGAGCTGAGGGCTAAGATCCCACCATAACATCAAAGAGTGGATCCAGAACAGAGCTGACCAGTAAATGCAATATTTGCATGTCCTCTTTGTTCTGTATCCACTCCAGCTTGTGGCTTTCAATACTGAAGCTTTTCATTTCTTCTGAAAGATGAAAAAGGGGAAAACCAAACATAGTGGCAACGTCATAGAGTGGTGGAGGGTAAAAACAGCATTATGGAAATCACAGAGTGTTCCAGGGAGACAGCGGTCAGTTGGCAGCAGTATGAGTAGGCCGCAGAGTGGCAAATTGACAAATTATGGAGGTGGCAGCAACATCGTAAGTTTAAAATGAACTTGAAGTTGAAATCTTGAATTTAAATTTGAAGAATAGAGATACCACATGCATCATCCATTACAATTTCCCTGAAAATAATGGGGGTCATTTACTAAGGGCCCGATTCGCATTTTCCCGACGTGTTACCCGAATATTTCCGATTTGCGCCCATTTTCCCTGAAATGCCCCGGGTTTTTTGCGCACCCGATCGGATTGTGGCACGTCGGCGCTGGCATGCGCGCGATGGAAATCGGGGGGTGTGGCCGAACAAAAACCCGATGAATTCGGAGAACCACATTTTTAAAAAAAAAGTGTCGCGGATTCGCGCTTTCCTTCACTTGGTCCGGCTTGGTGAAGACAGTGCATTCCGGGGAACTTTAGCGCAGCAGCGCCAATGGTGGACTTCGGAGGAACTGCCTTAGTGAATCCTGGCCGGACCCGAATCCACCGCAGCAGACGGTGCCGCTGATCGCGATGGTAAGAAAACCTGCCATAGTCTTTTCACCAAAAGAAACTTCAAAGTGGCCGTGGCAGCAGCAGCCAGTGGCATGAGGTCAGGAGAGGGCAGGATGACAAATTCTTTAGGTGGCAGCAACATGATAGGCCACAGTGTGGCACAATGTTTGAGAGTGGGGGCAGCAGTGGCAGCAGCAGGAGGTCAGAGAGTGGCACAATGATATATTCTGGAGGTGGCAGCAACATGGTAGGCCACAGAGTGGCACAATGATAGAGCGTGGAGGTGCAAGCAGCAGAAGCATGAGGCCAGAAAGTGGTACAATGTGTGTGGAGGAGGGTGACAATTCCAGTCCCTGGTAAAGATGGTGGGAGGCAGATGGAGCAACTGGGCAGCAGATGTTATGGGCATCAGGTGGGTGGCAGCATCGAATAGTGGCTAAGGCATCGGTAGTTAGATCCAGACCATTTACTCATTTGGGGGAGGGTGTTATAGGCTAGATGTACTCTGATGCATAAGCATTGGTGGGTTGAAATCCTGGCCGATCCAAGCCTGATTCTTCTTGACAAAGGTCAGTCTCTCAAAATGACAGGTGCACAAGCTGGTGCAGGGTCTGCTCCATGTCCTGCTGCTGCTAGTGGCGGCTACCCTCCTCACTAGATGGGTGAAGGAAGCTGCTCATTAAAGACTCCAGACTTAAGCTGCTGCTGATGGAGCTGCTACTGCTTCTACCCCCCAATCTAGAGCTATGACTGCCAGAGGATAGACAATTATGCACGTAGGCAGCGGCCAACTGTCTGCACCGTATATCTCTATAGTATGACATTTGTTCCTCCCTCTCGGCAGCTGGAAAAATGTCACCCATTTTTGACTGGTAGCGATGGACCAAGAGGGTGGAGGGCCAAAGTATCCCTATGCTGGATGTTGACTATTTGGCTGTCACTAGTTAGGCAAAGCAGCATGCTGCAGGCAAGTTACTCTGAGGGACTCCTGCCCTTCATCTCCACTGTATACTGCCACGTTGCTTATGGGTCATCTTCTACCTTCTCCGGATGCTCCTGCTCCTCCTCTCTGTCCCTAAGTAGAAAAACCACAATTTCACACCAGACTCTGCTTGTGCTCCAATGTCCTCCTCTTCCTCCAGTTCGCGCCCAAGGGACTCATGTGGCCTGAGATGCAGTGCCTGTTTCCAGTGCCCTGACCAGACAGATTTTGCAGCATCTGTTCCAGGACATGAAGCAGTGGAATGACGTTATTCATCCCTGCAGTCCTAGCGATGACAAATAACGGGACAGTTCAAAGGGCGCTGAGCAAATGGCAGGGTGATCGCATGGCTGCCCAGTGGCTGACATCAAAGTTACAGAGGGGAGTACTCCTGTCAGCTTGCATCATCAAAAAATCATTAATGGCTTTTCTCTTTCATTCGAACAGACTAACAGATAGGCTGTAATTCCAACAGGTGGAAACTCGCATATCAGCCTATGCTGGGGGAGGCTGTTCTGCCGCTCCAACTTGAGGAGGGTGAGTTGGCTTTGTAAGAATGGATGAGATGCATGCACGCTTCTGGCCTTTTGGAAGGTGGTGGAAGACTTCAGGACCTGTTGACAACCAGAATGAACATGTGCGCCATGTAGGGCGCATGGGCCTCTCTCTCAGTGCAGCGCGGACACCATGTTCCTTTCCATTGTCTGTCACATGATTCTGATTTGCAGTTGTCGAGGAGAAAGCCACTGCCTGCACTGTGGTATGATGGAGCAGCACTTAGACTTGTGGAGCTGCGGTGGTGGAGAAGGAGGAGGTGCACTTGGCGCATAGCACCTTTTTAACAACGTAGAGGAGAGAAAGCTGCGTCTCTGGTCAGTTGTTGGTGGGCTGGGCGGAAGCTCACTCTTGGCCCTGGTCCACTCAGTACTGGCCCGACCGTAGTTACAGCTCTTCGTCCTGCTGCCGTTACCTTGGAAGAAACCGATAAGCTCAAGGACTAGCCAACCTTCTGTTCTACATATTTGTAAAGGGCTGGTACTGACTTTTTAGAAAAACATTTCGGCTTGGAACTCACCACCTTGGTGTGGCACAAGCCATTAGTTCTCTGAAGGGTGCAGAGTCTACGACTTGGAAGGGAAGAGGACCGCGAGTACCACAACTTGGACAGAGCGCACGGTAGCTTCTGCAGCTCTTCAGCCGAGTGGTGCTGGAGCCTTGATGGCTGAACGGCATGTGTGCCAGGATGGCACCACATCGAGACCCGTTTCTCCCAGGCCATTGGAGTCCAACACTAGCTCCTTGGTGTCTTAACAAAAAACTGCCACACCGAACTGAAAGATTTCTTCCAATTCCTTCAGTAACAAAAAATAACTGCTATTTGGAGTATACAGATCACCCTAAATGCACACCCTGGGAGAGAACCAGAAATCACTACAGTGCAGTACAGTAAAAGCAGCTAGACGCTACAGACAGCGCATGCAGCGTAAAATGCCAAGATTGCAAATGGCTGACTGTCTTTATAGGGCTCTGTGACATCACATAAGCCTGCTGGTCAATGATTGGCTTACAGGTCTGCAGATGTCATCGAGGGTGTCACTTTCTCCTTCCAAGAGTTCTCTGCCCCATGTAACATATTATGCTCGCACCCATTTAGCTAAAAAAGAGGGGGAAAAAAACTTTGTTCCCACGAATCAGCGTAAACTTCGGATTCCTGACAAATAGAATTTTCTGTGTGCAGAAAAAAATTATTAGAAGTAAAAGATTCTGTGCTGGTCCTCAATTACTGTGAGGATGAACTGATTAATTGTTGTTACACATGAAAGTGTATAGCCGGTGTATGTGTACTGTATGATGGCACGATCCCATAGGCTTCACACAGTACAGTGGACAGGAGTCCCTGCATTACATAGAAATATAATGAAGGAACGTTTCCTCTACTGGCCAAACATATGCATAATAGTTAATACTGTTACGGCACGGCTGTTTGGCTGGCAGAGGGAACGCCCCTGCATTGAATTTCTACCGAATATATAATGCCGGGACTCCCGTCCACTGCTCTGTGTGCAGCACGTGGGATCATGCCACCATACAGCACACATACACCGGCTATAAGATGCAAAATTCAGAGCAGGTGCTATTCCTGTCCATGTTTGCAGCTCTGCACTGAAAACATATGGGTTACAAAAACGTACCACAAGCCCATGAGCAGAACACGGTCATGGGGAGGGAGTCTAAGTTAGCATAGACTTCTCTAGAATTCAGGGATAGAGTTTTGGGTCGATTTTTGCCATCATTGTTGCAAAGCCACACCCATTTGTCTGACAAAATGAAAAAAATGTTTAAAGTACACAATGGGGTACATGTATCCGTCTTTGTCCATCTGTTTATTGGGACTTTTCTTGACTTTTCTGTTATTCCTTATTTATATATGTGGTGTTTGGCCTTTAGTGAACTTGTGACTTTTTAAAACAAAAGTCACAAAAAGTCGGAATCAATTGCAAGCTCATTTCTATGCCTCATCAAGAGCAGTCGTAGATTTGCTATCCAGCATGTACCTCTTGCTCTTGCTACTCGCCATAGTTTGACTTCAAATTAAAGGGGAGTGAAGAAGAGGAAAATTGTCCAGAGCGCCTTCTCTTTGTATGCACTGGAGGTATTATATTAAATTGTAAAAGATCTATAAAAGATAAGAACATACTTTAAATATTGTTACACAGGGGCTAAGGAGGTTATTTAGAAAATGTGATTTGTTGTGAGCTATTTTTCTGGGTGACAGGTGTCCTATAAGTGTCCTGTTTGCAGGCTCCTGCTATACTCACTTTGAAGAGCTTTATAGATCTCCATAAATATGTCCTTTAAAAAGTTAAAGAATTCACTTTAAGTCAATTTACTACTTTGCAGCTCAGTATGTAGGTATATTCCCTAGTTGCAGGGGTCTATGTCAGCTTTAAACATCTATAAGCTGCTAATCTATTTTATAGTCTACTATTGTTATGACAGCTTTGTGTCTTGTGAAGTAAAACCTTCTTTGTATCTTGTGCACATTTAGAGACTTGTCTTATTAAAGGGTTAACAGTATATAACCACTTGTGTAAATACAACAGCTAAGATGTTGTATAGTGAACATATTTTAGTTGAGACTCCGCTGTGCTCTCCAGATCTGGAAGGATGTAAAATACTGTACATCATTGCCACACGCAGAATCTTGACTAGATAACAACACTAGAACAATAGCAAAGCCATAAATCCTTTAATATTCAAAAGCTCCCTTTTTGTTTTCCCTCTCCCCCTTGACGTGAATGGGCACACGCTTTAATTACAATAATCTTTTCCGATATACTGGACGTTCCATCATGTTGAAAGGATTTACATGCCTCCCGTATTAAATATTTACATACAAAAGGTTCTGGAAGGTGTGTGGAAATGATAAATTATGTAGAGCGGCGTTGGTCTAGGCTAGAGCTAAGAGACCCAAATTGTATCATTATAATACATTATTCACATATAATGCATCTATGCTCTGCCATTAATGTTGCCCACATGGAATTTAAGTGTGCGGAGGAAAGGATGCGAGATATAAACAAACAGGGATGGCGTCTTGCAGCTGGAGAAGTGTCAATTAAATTTCAGCTGCTACCTGGGCTTAACAAGATATGACAAAGTGAGCAAGCTGTAGAACAGGGCAGGCTAAGGACAGGGGCAAGCAAAACACCAGAGTGCCTTTGCCCGCGGGAGATAAAACTGTAGGGGCTGCTGGCAATACAAACAAATAATTTTGTTGTGCAAATTTCAAGTACTAGCACAAGATGCAACTTTTACTAGTTCGGGTATCATCAGACGGTGCGCATAAAAGAGTTAATAATCCATCTATAGCTTGGAAGACAGTAATGACAAGTCCCCTGAATATTATTATGTATATTACAGACCCCATATAGAGGTTTGGGGAGAGGTTGTTATAATGGAATCTTAACTGTAGCATTATGTGTTTTGGTAAAAACAAAAGAAAAGCATGATTGTTGTTTCAATATTCTTGAAGCCACTTTTTAGGATTTTAGGATTTTCTGTAACTAAAAGAGCATAATTTCTGATAAGGTAAAGTAGAAATGCTCAGAAACATTTGGGTCTCTATTAGGGAGACATTAGGAGCAACATTGGCTCAGAGAGACTTTATTTAGAGGGTTCCCATTCTGACCCAATTTGTATACAGTATTTTGAAAGATTTTATGAAGCTTGTACGAATAGAAACTTAGATGATTCACTCATTTCTAATCTCCATTCGCTTACAATAGCTGTCAATTTCTATTCCAAAATACTACTCCATACACATACATGCCAAGTTCAGCCAAACATGCAAATACTTTTAAAAAGAACAAAGAATTTGGTATTCTAAGAGTCACAAGCTACGGCTGCAGGTTTCCAGGCACAAACTGCTTGCACTTATCAGGCAGTTATAGCACCCCATGGAAAGCCAGCCTTGGGCAGGTTTCATAAAGCTGTGTTCCAACTAAGAATCATTGGCTGCTTTTCCCAGACCAGCAACAGTCATAATAAGTTAGAATGCATTGACATCTGGTAGAGAGAGTAAACTACTGTACCAACCTGATATTTTATGTCATATCTATATCTATATTGGAGTGTTCTATATGGGAGTTCACTGTATCACAAATGACTATGATGCAGTGAGTTTGGATCAAGGTTGCTTTGTCTGTAACATGGTTTTTCAATGTGCATATAACCATGTAAAACTTGCCTTAGTCATTATCTAGAAATACGTTCTGTTACCACTCCTGTCATGTTTGTTTTGTTAAATACTCGCATACTTCCATGTAAAATTTATTCTGAAGCAACTTTTCAGCATTTTCTTTTCCTCTGTTATCCATCCTATTATACTTATTATAAATAAATAAATTAATTAATTAAATCAACTTGGTGTTCCTATTCCCCATGTCAAAGGGTTGCGTGCCTGAACATCTTGTCACCACTGCCACCAATTGCGTGAGTCCCAAAAAACAAAGGGATTCACACAGTGATGAAATGCAGCCAATCCTCTCAAAGCAATAACAATGACACTATGGCTGACTTGAGAACAGAACGGCTGATGGCTGGTTCAAATAGCAGAAATTTTATTTATTAAAATATTTTATTCTGTTCCCTTATAAATAATGACTGGGCCTTTATACAAGCTCTTATACTTCATGTGTTACCCCCTTCATCCTCATAGACTGTAAGCTCTTGTGAGCAGGGCCTTCATTCCTATTGTTCCATATGGCTGTTTGTACTCTGTAATGTAATATTATATTTGTATATGTCCCCTATGATTTGTAAATCATTGCACAATATAAATAAAGATCATTATTATTATTATTAACAGTAGAATCCCTACTCTGACCACTGGATCATAGATGTGTATTAGGGTCACCCCCAGACAGCACTTTGCATGGTATAGGACACTAACCGGTCAGAAAAAATAATTTTTTAGGAAATACAGACAGAAAGCACTGTCTGTAAAGCATAAGTTGTTTGCACCACATATTGTATATCTCATACCAAATTGGTATTGGGCTGCATGATTTGTTTCCTAGCTGTCCTAGCTTTCCTGTAGAAAGAGATTCTGCCTTTCAATGAGGGGCAGAGGTAGCCAGTCTGCCTTGGCACACAGAGAAAAGAAGCCATCTGTTTGTCTGGCACCTCTTGTCCTCTGGTGTGATGTAAGTCATAAACGTGCTGAAGAGCAAGCTATAGGGGCCATGACCTTCAGCTTTTCTGGGCTTGAGCAGGCAGCCCCAGAGCAACCAGCACATTCACAACGTATCAGTAGAAGAAGAGAAACAGATTTGCTTTCATACACAAATAATCAGTATGACTAGTTAGCATGAAAGCAATGCACGTATCCAACTGCATTTGGAGCATGCAACAAAGATACAGCTGTAAGATTGAAAGATACATATTAGTACCATTTAAACAGAAATAACAAGGATTAGGATTAGTTTGTAAAAGTAAGAAAAATAATAAAATGTAAGTTATCAAGCAATTTGATATTTTGCATTTACTTAATATTTTATGCTGCACACTAGCTTTAATATATATATAAAAAAAAACTGTCGCTTTAATATGTAAAAAACTGCTAAAAATAAAACAATTTGCTTGTAAATGTGAATGTTTCTTTTTCCTATGAGTCTGGTGTCATAATATTTTGTCCCAGTTCTGAAAGCTGGAGGGCTAGATCACTTTGAAAAACTATTACAAACTGCCATAGAAATAACATTTTGCTTGGCGTGTTCTCCAGCTTTCATAACGCTACCAATAATCCCTTTGGCTATCCCATCCAGGTGTCTTACAATGCCCTCGGCCATCTTTTAAAGTGCTGAGTCACCCACTTTCTCACCCCTTCTTGCTTTGCTGGCCTGAATAACATCTCTGTAAACAAACTCTCCATGTCAGTGCTTGTTACATTGCTTCTCTTTTTCCAAAGTGCAGACAACATTTTTATGTGGTTACAAACTACTTTCCAAATACTGTAAAGTAAAATGTGTATGTATGCAGCTTTTTAGTGTACTGGAAAGGGGGAAAGAAAGAAAGAAAGAAAGAGAGAAAGAAAGAAAGAAAGGGGGAAAGAAAAAAAGAGAGAAAGGGAGAAAGAGAAAAGAGAGAAAGGGAGAAAGGGAGAAATTGAGAGAGGCTGTAATAGGACTCCAACCTACCAGGGTCAGGTGTGTCACCCTACCACCTCCTAATCCTTAGTAGGTATATGGATAGATAGATGAAATTCAGCTTCAGTAGACTAAACTGTTACCTCCTCAGACAGACAAACTTGACTATGAGGAGTTTGAATATAATCACAATGTATAGAAAAAGTCACTTGTCACATAAAAGTCCATTAAAAATGGATGTGTGAAGGAGCCCTCCTAGCTAATCGTAGGTGGCATTTATTCGTAATGTCACCTGCATGATGACAAACCATAGGGGGTGCTATTATTTTCAAGCTAGCAGTGTCTCCTTGTCAGTAGGGCCATAGTGCAGTGCAGCTATACTGTATAGGTTGTCATATGACATGTATTACTGGGGTTCCAGTACACACTAAAAATAAGTTAAGTAGGTATATCATGGAGAGACAGGAGCTATACACATATTTTCAGATTTCTTAACACATTAAGCTAAAATGTTAATGATGATTTGCACCTACTTTTATCGCAGCCCAAATCATGGGAAGTAAATCATCCTGCTAGACACCTAGCTCACCTCTGCTGAGGACAGGGCTGAACTCAACATTGTATCTGTGGCAAGTTCTCAAACTGGATTGTTAATTAACATCTCTAGAGCATTTCTTCCTCTAAGCAAATTAAATATTGGCTATATTCCCTTGATCATCCCTCTGGAATTATCAGGCCAGCACTTGTTCAGTCAGCTTGGATTGACATGAATCAAGAGATATATTTCCAATCTTACATAGAAGAAACAATATCTTATCTGCACATCTTAACATCAGTGGAAATAGATTTCTGATTTTAAAAAGTTTAAAAAGAAAAGAAAAAAGACAGAAAGAAAAAAAGAAATTATTTGGCATTTGACAGCAACAGAGATTAAACAGAAGTGAGACATGCAAAATAATCTACATATATTTACTTATCCCAGAATTATTTACAACTAAATCCCCTTCTCTCCAATAGATGGAGTGAGATGTGACCAGACTGGAGTGATCGGGACCCACAGGCACTAGGTCATCTTATCAACCACCTTAGCATGATGGTTCGATATATTAACTTTTTTTTTTAATTCAACCAGCTGAGCAAGGTTCATATGTATATGTGCATGTATCTATATATACATGTAGCAAAATAAAGTCACATTGCTAATTTATAGCATACAGTAGAATAGCCCCACAAGACCATAGAGAGATATAAGCCAGGTTCGGAAAAGAAAAAGTAAAAACAGAGGTGACCTAAAAAGTCTTTTTAGACAGCGTGATCCTGTTACTGTGCTTTGCTGTAGTGAAATAGACAGGGCTTATTTTTCATGTAAAGGAATTTCTGTACATTATCAGTAGATCTGGTATTGAATGATTGCTGTTACAATTCCTTTGCATCGTTTTATGCATCCAAAAGGCTGAATTCATTGTGTTTGTACTAGGTTACAAAGTCCTTGTCACAGGAGTTAGATACTCGAAGCAGTGACATGCATTTATGCGACACGACAGTTGCTACAATTCAAGATTTATATTGGTGTCAATGTGTCTATAGGCAAATTCTCAGCCTAGACTTTATCATCTTAAACCTTAAAGTAAAATATATCTTGTTCCTGATAATTCCAATTGGATATTAAAGGGCTCCTGTCAGCATGAAGCACTATTCCAATTTGTAGGTGTTCAGTTTTGGAGCAGGAGGAGCTTAGCACAACTTCTATATCCTGAACTTGAATCGCTCTTCATTTTATGATCAGGAATCCAGTGAGCTTTGCCTGTAGAATTGGCAAACAGAAAAGTTATAGGTTTCTACTGCTTTGCTATGTTGGAGATGGAGATTAATAAAAGCAACAAATTTCAGGTCCACAAACCTTTATCAGGTAGACGAAGGCTGGAGGAAGGCCTATTTCATGTGCTGAAACATGTTTCTTTTATAGATAAACAAGACCCCCTACTTAAGAACACCCGACTTACATACCACCCCTAGTTACAAACGGACCTCTGGATTTTGGTAATTTACAGTTATCAAAGGTGTCTGTAATAAAGCTGTATTGTTAATCCTGGTTCTAATGACAAGCCAAGATGTCTCATATATGTCACATTTTTTCATTGACCAAGCAGCAGCTATTCGGCACCAATATATAGTGTTTTAGACATCTTCTGCAAATGTGTGGAACTGCAATGAATAAGTACATGTTATCTGCTACTTTACCATAGAAAGTATAAAAGCTGTACATTGGAGGTTTCTGAAAATGTGATGTTGTGGCAGTAAATAGCTGTTTGCTACTTCAACAATGAATACATTTGCAAATAAACGCAGTGTTTTGGAGGTGTCCTAAAGTTGTATATAACAGTGGTAAATAAGTGTCTGGTATATGCTTATTTTCCAATAAAAAACTATATGTAAGGCTGAGGAGTACTGCTAGTTTTCTAGCAGTAAAACAATTAATAGTGTGTTGTTGTGCTTGTCTCTGACTAACCTCAAAAAGTCTTGGCTTCAATTCTGCTCCCTTGTAACTTTACCTAAGAGTGCACCTTTGGAGGTGAATTTTTTTTTATAGTACACAGAGGAGTGTTACGTAGAAAAGGGAATGGTAAAAAGGATAAATCACACACTACCCGTGATTGCTACTGACAGTTTACCTGAGTACCTGTTTACCTATAATAGTGTAACCTTTTAGTGTGCACCCATTGAAATATGCATTACAATTGTGCAATAAAAGCACTGGCATCATTTTTGTACCAAACCCTTTTAATACAAAGTTACAATGCTTTGGTTTCACAAATAAGGATAAATTTGATAAATAAATTTGATAAATATGTTACCAGGCATTCTAGACAGTTTTTTATTTGCACTAATTAGGATACATTTTTGTTGTAGACAAATTAAAGGAAATCTACCATTTCTTTTTATGCATTTTGAACCAAACATACATTGAAAATGCTGTAGCGACACTGATGCAGAAACATATCTTGTTTAATCTCTGAGTGCTCAAAAAACAATTATAAAATTCAGGACCTTGGGAAAGCTGGGTGCCCTGACTGCGATACAAAAACACTTTACTTCCAAATACTCTACCTAAGCTGGATGACTCATACTCAGCAGCTGTGGGATGGTGCAGCAATTGATTACTTCTGCCTGTCAGAAAAACCACAGCGATGACCTATTTGTGGATTATGCTGGACAGGAGAAGACTGGAGCAGTGCATAATTAGGGTGAGCCACAGCCTCATTATCATAATTTTATATTTGTTTTTTCAGCAAAACCACTCAATTCAGGGATTAAACAAGATATGTTTCTGCGTCAGTGTAGCTACAGCATTCTCAGGGTATGTTTGGTTCATAAAGCATAAAATCAAATGGTAGATTTTCTTTAATAAAATGAACGGTATTCTTTCATATCGGGATAACGGGTCCTAATAATAACACCACCTTGTGCAGAAAGGTTACCTTTACCTAACAAGGACAAAACAACCTGATTTTAAACCTGCCCCACTTAACATTTTAAAGTATTAAAGCCAAACTATCACCATCAACATTCAAAGTTCTTTACAGACACCATGTTACATATCAGGCAGAGCTGAACAGAACTCTCTCTCTCTCTCTTGTTGGAAAAGTTTCAGTATAATTTAGATATAATTCATTTAATGCTGCTATTTCTATGCTGTGGGGTTATTGGGGCTGCCCTTTCAGTGACCGATAGCCTTTCCTGTATCACTGTTTATATAGAGAATAACTGATTTGACCTCCCCATGAATACTCAGAGATATAAATAAAGAAATAAAAAATTATGCATTATCATTTCCCACAAACCTATGTATCAAACGCCTCAGCTTGACACTGACTTTTTTCATTAAATTTTTTGTTATTA
Source organism: Engystomops pustulosus (assembly GCA_019512145.1). Lineage (NCBI taxonomy): Eukaryota > Metazoa > Chordata > Amphibia > Anura > Leptodactylidae > Engystomops > Engystomops pustulosus. The sequence goes on along the minus strand of CM033642.1, from coordinate 138,688,139 downwards.
CTGTATTTTCCTTTTTATACACTGTATAGTTTTCAACGAGTGCCATGTATTGACTAAAGTAAGGCCTCTGCTGGACCCAGCGAATACTCGGATCTATGATTGCTGTCAATTTATGGGGGCTTGTCCTACAACAGGTTCTACTATTACATTCTATACTATTAAACAAAAGAGAGAGATAGGACAGGTTTAGGGAGATTCACACTTCATGACGCTTCCTACCTTCCAAGACATGTATTACATGTAACAGTGAACTCTGCAGTTGTACAGCTCCACTGAATAGACATGCAGAGACCCATGAGAGGTCATTTTAGGGACAGTAATCACAGCCCTTTTTTAACTTTAAATCTTAAACCATTAACACTAACTAGAGCAGGAGAAAAATAAATAATATGTCAATGTTACAACTCCCTATATGGAGAGAACTTAGCCCCTAAACCCTTTAAACACACCCTTCATGGCATAAGGACTTAAAGATGACCTGTCAGGGCAATTTTGGACACTAAACCACCCACAGGTCATTATGGACTGGTGGTTCAGTTTCCCAAATCATCCTTTGGAAAGTCCCTAGGTGTCCGCTATTAAAATAAAACACATTGTTACTTACCTGGTTCTGGTGCCTGTATAGTTGAGCAGTGAAGCTGACGTACTAAACCTCACTGGGCTTCACTGCGCATAAACTGTAGTTACGGCGCTCGAGCAATGAAGACAGGGTCTACAACTACGGTTTAGTTAAAAGCAGGGAGCACAATAGATGGTTCCAATATGCCTCATCAGACCCATCTCTTGGTAAGTATAAAGATTTTTTTTCCAAATAGTACCAACAGAGAAACTTGATAAAGGGCAATTTGGGAAATGAAAGCACTGTTCCATAAAGACATGTGAGTGATTTAGTGTCCCAAATCGCCCTCACAGGTTCTTTTTACATTTACATCCCTATGGATAAAAAGGTTTAAAATTTTTCCCGCTTGATCTTTTATAGGTTAGCTTGACAAGTCTGTACTCTTTATTTAATAAGACTTAATGTATTACAGAAAATGGGACACCAAACACCCAAAAAATATATCCTTGAAATTAGTTTTGAGTACACACAATCTCACATATTGGTGCAACATTTAACACTTAAATTTCTGTATTACAGTAGAGTTCCAGTTGCATTGAACATCATAACAATTTTATCATTTGAGAAATTCCTCCGGAGTAGTCTCAAATAAGACACAGAGGAATTTTATTTGCAGGCACAAAGCAAATGGATTTTGACAGATAAATACTACTTCACTTTAATGTTTAATTTTACTATTCCTTCCTATCAACTCTTGTGAAAGGTTATTTTGAGAAATGAAGACTTTATTGTGAGGCACTGATCCCTTTATAGCTTCATTTTAACATGAAACCAGAAATCTTTCTATTGATATAGTTTTTTGAGTACTGAATGAAAGTATCATTATGCAGCTATAGATCCTAAAGACGCTTAGCTGTGAAGATAGCATGGACTAAATAAGACTCAGGTCTATGAAGCCTATGAAATTCTGGTCACTCAACTTGCAGGTCACATTAGGACTAACTTCCTAATAGGCAGTATGACACTGTGATCTTTGACTATATAATCTTTGTTTTCGTCAAGGTTAAAGTGTTTCCCTAGCCATTACCATGAGGCCTCAGACAAGATACAAGTAGATTTCAACCTGCAGTATGTATTTGCAACAATGCATTCTGAAGACGTTTTCCTGATAATATCAATGACCCTCTATTCACAGAACAAATAGCACTTTTCTCATCTGGCCAAACCAGCAATCAGGAGCACAGGGTCCTGGCCATCCTTTGTGAATGGAGCAGTATTGCACACAGTAGAACAGTTCTCCATTCACTTCGAAGGAGCTGTTGGAGACTGCCATCTGCAAAGCCTAATAGAAGTGAAGGTAGAAGTAGAAAATAATGCACATCATCTTTCCATTCACCTGGGGAACTCAGGGGCATTTTCCTAATCACTAAGGGTGCAAGCTGCTGGACCTGCAGTGAATACAAACATTCTGCAGCAGGAAAAAAACATGTAATATTTTATTTCTATAGCAATTTTTCTTTTTAGAATTGGATTTAAATGCATAGTTGACTGACATTTTCATATGTTGCTGAAGGTAAGGGCAGCACAGTGGCTCAGAGGTTAGCACTACAGCCTTGCAGCATTGGGGTCCTGGCTTCAACTCCTATCCAGGTCAATATCTGCAAAGAGCTTGTTGTGTTTGCGTAGGTTTCCTCCAGGTCTGCCGGTTTCCTCCCACACTCCAAAAAAAACTGGTAGGTTGATTAGATTGTGAGCTCCATTGGGGGCAGGGACTGATTTGGCAAGATGTGTGCACTATATAAGACATACAGTACACTAACAAACATGTACCACTCTATTGGTAAAGAAAGTGTTGTGACCGATGAGTTTAGATCATTCTTGGGAATTTTTTGCTCCAATAATTGTAGCAATGGGGAGATTTCAATGCTTTTTCTGATCTAATATGTCCATAACATGAGTTCCCCAGAAAGTTTGGAGAAAAGTCCAAATGTAATAATGTAGAACATGCAAGACTGACCCTGGGTTAAGGTAGGTTTTATATAAAAATTTTGTATGACTTCAGCAGGACAAGCATGACCTATACAATCTTTATCAAACTCACGCAAAAGAGACAAACTCACAGGGGGAGATTTATCATTAGGCAGGATTTTGAGTAGTTGTCTATAAGTTAGACTGGCAGGTTTACAACAGTCAGATTTATAGTCCGGTGTATGTGGAGTGTTAAATGCCTTCTGATGTGTGTGCTCTATGCGAATAGACTGCACTAGTCACATGTATGTTTAACATCTGCTTAATTTCTGCCTTATTGCGATGTTTATGCACATGAAATTCTCAGATACCTTAAGCATAAAATTGAACAAAAACTTCCCCCTGTAGTAGCAATGGACCCACATACACCAACGCCTATGTGGTGTAGTTTTGCAATTAAATTTGCTTCTTTTGAAAATTGTCAGTTGATAAATGTGGTGTTGCACACTCTGGTGTATTTTCTCCCCCATTGCATGAATATAGAGTTGCATTTTTTCTTGCTAAAAACACCAGCAAAAACAATGTTTGCGAAAAATTTCCGACAATTATACACCAAGAAGCTACATAGCACTAATGATAAATCTCCCCCACAAAGTGTATATGCATTAGAGAACAATGAATGCTGGCATTGTGTTGGTGAGACGACACTGGGTTTCCTTGTTCTCACCTTCGGAGGCTATGGCAGAGTCACAAAAAAAGATTGAGATACAAGATTTAGGAACCAGAGGTGTAACCAAGAAAACCCAGGGTAATTATCTCAAGTAATGAGACTTTTTAATACAAAAATCAATGCTTCTTATAATGGAAATAGATTTCTCAGCTCCTGCAGGGCTAAACTTGCAAATCTTTTCTTCTGGTTTTAAAATACAACTGTCTGACTTCTGCCCTTCCCCCAAAGTTCCTTCATTAATAGATGTACTTAGATTCATTTAGCAAATTACAAAGTATCATGGCTACCCCAGACCAGGACTTTCAGCTGAAAGTCATGAAAGAGAAACTCTGGTGGAATTAGTAATAATTCATTGTAGTATTATGACCGATATAAACAGTGTCCTTATATGAAACAAATGCATGCATGTTGTATAAAATATAAATTACAGTTTACACTCCTTAAAAAAGGATAATGCAGCTATGAGGCAGGACCACATGGGACACCAACTCTCTCACCAGCTGTGATTTTCAGTACAGAAGCAGATTTCACCCACATAATACCTATTATTCCATGTTGCAGGTCACTTTGACCCATATCAGCCTTTGCAATACTAAAATAAAAAAAACACACAAGCAAGCAAGAAGTTGAAAACTTTACCTGCACTAAACAAGCTAATTTCAATTTTAAAGTTCCTACAAACATTTTGTTGTGTTGTAACTTGTGTGACCCTAGGATTATGTTCACACATTGTTTCATGCTGCTGCTCTAAACTGACAAAATGACAGGACTTTACCCCTAGCTGCAATTATGCCAAATGCTCAGGGCCGGATTAAGGGTGGTGGGGGCCCCTGGGCGCAAACTGGTGGGGGCCCTTCCAACAATTATTTTGGAGGTTAGTAGCCTGCCAGCCCCCCTGTAGTATATAGCCTGCCAGCCCCCTGTAGTATATAGCGTGCCAGCCCCCTGTAGTATATAGCCTGCCAGCCCCCTGTAGTATAAAGCCACCAGACCCCTGTAGTATAAAGCCACCAGCCCCCTGTAGACTATAGCTGCCAGTCCCCTGTAGAAAATGGCGATCTTGGTGATCTCCCCCAGCGAAGGCAGCTGTGTCTCACTGACATAGCTGTCATCCTAGACCCCTATGTGCATTGCGAGCGGCCACCAGCCGCTGCGCATTGGGCACAGAGACACAGAGCTGAGCTAAGTCGCTGACTGTCCGAAACTGGTGGGGGCCCCTTAAAAAGTGAAAGTGGTGGGGGCCCCGGGGCTCGAGCCCCATGAGCCCCTCCTTTAATCCGGCCCTGCAAATGCTGCAGATGTCATCCCCATAATCGTGCTCCCTCTCTTTACCCGTAGAACAACTACCCAAAACAGGGCAGCAAGTGGGTTTTGTGTGCTGGTAAAACTAAAATGGTGGCCGCCACTTCCCCTCCTTGCTAACCTCTTCTGTCCTCTTCTCAGCAGCCTCACCATGCATCCCATAGTTACTGGACTCCGCCACTCCATGCCTTCCTCCTATGTTGCCCTGTGTCCAGCCTCTTCTTGACTGCTGGTTTTTATATATATTATTTTAAAATACATTTCATCAGAAAACAGAAAAGATTTGCCTAGAAAGCTTTCAACGTGCTCCACACAATCACTTCCACAATTGCAATTTTTCTTAAACAAGTGCTGATCTGCAGATTCTGACTCTTTCACTTGCAATGAGTGGACTTGAACATTAGTTTTGGGTACCCGAACCTAGATTATGCCCTAAGTCCAGGTTTGGGTTCTGAGTTCAGCGTGGTAACACCCACGCTTAGTACAAGCCACCATTTAAACGGTTCCTGAATCTGAAACCTGAAGAGAACTTTCAAGTTTAGGTTCTGCTCAACATTGCTGAACCAGAACCTGAACTACTTGCTTATCCCTACTTGTAATATTTAAGTACAGTTGCACATCCATTGGCTATGAGGCTATGTCAGAACCTTGTCTATGAATATGGGGTAACTTTCCAACTTCCAACATATATTGTCTGGGCACTAAATAGCATTTTCTTTTCACATGCTTCTACTTAAATGTACTGTTAGTGTTCAGCTCATGCTTTGAAGCATGACCCCTTCTTGGAATGAATAAAGTGGATTTTCTATTCTAACCATTGCCATAACTTTATAATATTCCCTGTACCTGATGTATAGCATTGCTGATTGTTAATTAATTCCCCTGCTTACTGTGAGCTGAGCCTCCTGGAGACCATGTGTGATTGTGGCAGAACCGGTGGGTCAGTAATGAGCGTGGAGTGTGTGGTGTGGCCTTCAGCATTCAGTGTAATAGACCTGCTCTTCTGCATACCATATCATATATTACCATAAACAGGTCTGCCGTGAATATCCCTCATATGCATTTACCTTGAAAAGATCATACTCATATAACCTGCAGGAAGCAGCTTGACACAGGGGGAGAATGGAAGTGCTGAACCCTAACTCTATGTCTATAGGTTTCATAAAAAACATAGATAAGAAGGAAATCAAATATCATAAATATTCATAAATTATACGTATTGCTAGAAACAATAAGAATTTAATCAGAACACCATAGCATAGTGCCATAAATAATGCTGATCTGAGGCTGCACCCCATCATGAACCCTCTCTGAAGTCATCCCATAAAACCTGTTAACTTAAGTCTGAATGTCCACATATTATTGTCTCTTAAAATAAAATTTGTGTACCTGTACTTTCCTCATCATGTTCCTCTATATCACATTTTTGTCTTTGCTCTTAATTCTTCTATATTGGTTGCTTGCTTATACAAATTAGTGATAAATGTTTGATTATCCTGTGTAATATAGAATATAGGGCTATTCCTATCTCAGAGATGTGAATACTGTGTGTTACCCCACCATATCAAGAGTTATATTCCTCCTGTCCGTCTTTCCCACACCTATATCCCAGACAAATAAAAATGATGTGCCATTTTGGGTGTATGGCTCTCCATTCGTTGAGTTACATTTTAAAATATATAAAGGACCTGGAAATGAAACTTTCTTACTTTATTGCATGATAATTGGTTATTCTATAAATATCTGCAATATCCCTTTAACTTAGGGGCCCTTTATTTACAACCAGATGCACATAGCTGCAACTATATATTTTTATATTATTTTTAAAATATTTATTGATATTTCAGAATATAAAACAATACTGGTCAAAAACACAAACCTTAGGTCAGAAGACCTTATGGGGGTGGGTTAAGGGAAGGGAATAGGAAGGAAGGAAAGGGTACCACAATTGTTTGTTGAGTTCCATTTAGTCCCGCATAAAAGCACTAAACAGAAATGTCCATGTGAATCCTCATGTCCGTTCAAGATCCAGCAGTTTTAGTGACATTGGGGGACAGGTACTTTTATTTCCGCTAGTTTAATTGTCTTATTTTTGTGACTTTTGGTTTGAACCTTTATTTTCTAGATGCTCCGTGCAATTCATAGTTTATACGGTTGATTCTTCAATTCTTCACTTATGTATCACTTTTTTTGCTTTTTTGCTTATGGTCCAGGGCAGGTGCAAAGGAAGTTTTTTTTCATGGACCCTGATCTAACATGTAAATTGGAATTATTTCATGTGCTTCAAATGTTTGAAATTTTGCACAATAACCTGCTGGGCATTGAAAGTTTGGGCTGTTTTTTTTTAATTTATATATTTTTTAATTTATATATTTTTTTAAATGTATAGGTTACTTCTAAGGATGAGGTCACGCATGGCGTTAAAACATGTGTTTTCAAATGCATCACAACAATTGAGAAGAGCAGATTTACCTAATAACATTGCTGTTAACTTTATGTTTACAAAACAGATGTGCTAACACAAAGTTAACATCAGGGTTAGCATTATGTTAACAAACACATTTGCTAACTATATGTCAGTGTGTATGGTAACATCTTGTTAACACATGTATTTTGTAAATTCAATGTTGACAGTAGTGTCATTAGGAAAATTTCCTCTTCTCAGCTGTTGTGATGCATTTGAAAACCCATGCATTAAAATACCATGTGCGACCACGGCCTCATATGTCATCATCTCCTTGGGGTGTGACTAGAGTGCTTAAAAATGCAGGACACAGACTCAAATCCAAAATTTACACTAGTGTCCACTTCTGTATATAACCCCTCACGTGGCTTGGGTCCATGTGGATTTGAGACATTTGCAACAAAAAGTCGCAAAAAGAAGCGAAAATTTGCGCCTGCCAGGATAGGAAAACCTGTACATGTTTCACAAGAGAAAAGATATGATCATACATAAGGTGTAAAAGAGAGCTGCCAAATGTCTCAATTATACACCAAAAAAAACTAAGACACATGTCCCCCATTGTGTGGTAAATGTCCTTATTGTGATATAGTTCTGTTTTATAGGATTCAGGGGGAAGGTGCTAGGGAGAAAAGCATAAAAAGCTTAGTTGCAAGTTCTACCAAGAGTGCACGATCTTCACGAGATTCTCCTTTGAGCTGTCGCTCCTGGTATCACATTGTTGCAGCAAAGCATTCCCTAATGCCCCTTCTCACCTCAGGAGATAACAGGGTGATGAAGGTTTCCCCTGTATTGAAAAAGGTTTTTACTCATTTTTCTCTACTAAGAGAGCCTTGAATGCAGTCCATATGCATTATGAATGTGAGCTTGCCTAAGAACATTCTATAAGGGGGGTGCTGAGGGGCTAAGCCAAGTTTGGAGGATACTTTTGCATCCTGCCACTGCCATTAGTAATCTCAGACATCCAGGGTCGGACTGGGGTGCCTGGGGCCCACCAGAGGAATTGATTGTGGGGGCCCCCCTCTCTTGCTACATAGAAACATTACCTACATTATAAAAATCTAAGATAAGGGAATATTTAGGTACTGATTGGGAGGCAATGGAATAGCTGATACAGGAGTTCTCCTTACCTCTCTCGCTTGGCTTCTGTTTGTAAACTGAGGCTGCAGTGGCCATATGTCAGGGCATTAATGTTGGTATGTTATAAGAGTTACCCCTGATTTTGTGGGTTTCCTGCTAGGCGCCGGGCTGTGTTCAGGGGTGTAAGTGTCAGCTCCAATTGGATCTGTTACCTCACAGGTGACACATCTTATCCTTTATGTGCTGAAGACTTCTCCCTATCATGACTTATGGCTGCAGAATTTTCCACCAATTGTCTTGATGTCTTCATCTCCAAAGCTGCACATGTCTGTGTAACTAAGGAAAACCAAAGTCACTTACAGTATAATATCACCTGGATGTCACTGCAATATACCAACAAATGCTCCTAAATAATATCCACCTACACAACCTACCGCATTGTGCCGCCATATATATCAAGCACACACCCCCAATAACAAAACTACATTGTTCTTCACCCAGATTCCTCTGACCTCCTCCACCAGATTCCTCTGACCTCCTCCTCCAGACTCCTCTGTCCACCTCCCTCCAGACCCCTCTGGCCTCCTCCAAACTCCGCTGTCCTCCTCCAGACTCCTCTGTCCTCCTCCAGACTCCTCTGTCATCCTCCTCCTCCAGACTCCTCTGTCGTCCTCCTCCTCCAGACTCCTCTGTCGTCCTCCTCCTCCTCCCACCATAGTCAGTGTCTTTTTCTAAAGAACATTCATGTGTATGGCCGGGTACAGTCTCCCCTAGAGCAGGTTCATAATAAAATATTTTAGAAAAATGTTCACAATACCCCCCATCACCCCCAACCCACACACACAATAACAAAAATGATCTGAAATGCCGGTTACACTACAACTATCAGATTTCTCAGCAAACATAATGGTATTCATGGCACCTGAAAATACCATATAAACATACCTTTTTTGCCGGAATGTAGACAAGGTCAATGTCAAATAGGTAGACAAACAGTAATACCAGCATCAATTGGAGCCCCACATGTTGTACTTGAGAGTTGACATTCAATCAGTGTCTTGGGCATGCCATAGAAGATTATTTTTGGGAACCATCCATCAAGAAACAAATAAAAATATTAGACTACTCTTACCTGAAGTACAGAATATACAAATGAAGATGAACAGTATTAGACCATACTGAAGAATGGTATATGATATGTTGGAATCCATGGTAGGCCTGATAGGAGAACAAGGTCCAGCACAAGCCTTGTTGCACTTAGACCTACAGAGCAAATTGGTCAAACAACGCTTATTGATGATCAAGATTTTCACCATGGCCAGGATCGTCTTGGCTAGACATTGGAAAACAGCTGTTAGCCCTAAACGTAACGAGCTAGAAGCAGCAATAAATAAAACATATAACTTTGAAAAAACCTTGGCCTATGGGTTTCTTAAGCACCAACATGCTCCACAACATGAACCCTACTTTACACTCAAAAAAGAGAGTTGACAGGAAAAATTTCTTTGAAATTTCCTCTTGTGACAAAGGTTACAGGTTAAACTTCGTTGTTAAATAAAGTTGAGATATAGTTAAACACAACATCAACTTTGGGATCACAAAGTCTCAAATAGAGGAAAGAAGGAAAGATATGGGAAGGGAAACTATGTACTATGTAAATATATGGTAGTATCTAGCAAATACCTGTCAAATCCCAAAAGATGTGAATTGTACAACTGTTCATTTTGATGACTAAAAGATGTATGTAAACTTATCTTTGAAAAACCCAATAAAAAGTAATTCACGAAAAAACATGTTTGTTTAAACATTTGATATATCAGGAGCATTTAACATTAGATAGAATACACTAGACAATCTTTCACTGCAAAAGATTTATCACACGTTCTGACACTGGAGGATAGTATAGGATTGAGTAGTATAAAAATGCCAAGGCTAAGTTTGAGACTCCTATTAGTTTATTTAGTTTATGCACAAATATGCCTGTAACAATTCTACTGGTTTAACTTAGACCCACACACTAAGGGCATTATCCCTGTACCATCCCAGTCAGGGCCGCATCTGCCATGAGGCGAGATTAAAATCTCGCCTCAGACGGCAGAATACAGATCCCTGTAAAGGGCGGCGAAATTCGCCGCTCTAAAGTGGACGATTGGGGCGCCCGTTAACGCCCGAATCGCCCACCAGCTAAATAAATCGCGCCTGTCTCTTTAAGACAGCCTTTACGGCTGTTGCGTCGCTCCGTTCTAAGCAGTGACACAGGCGTCATGACGTCACGCCGCCTGTGTCACTGTGCGGAGCCGCGGCTCACAGAAGAGCCGGGTGAAGACCAGAGCTGCGTGCCGAGGGAGCAGCTGCCTGCAGGTGAGTATGATTTTATTATTTACCTCCTCCTCCGAACTACCATCCGTGGGCATGGCGCCATCAGTCGGTAGCTCTAGGCACAGCAGCAGTGCCATCGCTAAGCGACAGCATGGCGGTGCTCAAACTGCTGAGCCTAGGCGATAAAAGGCACACCGCCCAAGAGCTATTACAGGGCATCACGGCGCAGACTGATCTGTGGCTGGCACCGCTTCCCAGGTGTTTGGCCAAGCTTCCCTGTGCAGAGCCTTGGTCCCCTTCAAAAATGCTCGAGTCTCCCATTGACTTCAATGGGGCTCGTTATTCGAGACGAGCACTCGAGCATCGGGAAAAGTTCGTCTCGAATAACGAGTACCCGAGCATTTTAGTGCTCGCTCATCTCTAGATGTTAATTGTTAGTAAAGTTTCAGGATTTACCTAACAGGGAGTAGGGGGGGGGGGCAGCATTTTAATATTCGCCTCAGGCAGCAAATATGCTAGAATCGGCCCTGATCGCAGTATTCACCCTTTTCCCCTGTAGAGAAATCTGGACTTCGCTGCGGAGAGGTCGCAAGGTCGATACCTCTTGTGGTGGTCCCAGTATAGATAGCAGCTGGCCCAGAGGAAACAGAGACACCGGTACGAGTCTCAAAACAAGCCTGGGGTCACACACAGGTAGTCAACAGAAACAAGCGCCAAACAGCAGGACTAGCGAGCTAGGAACCTTTGCTCAGGCGCTGGGGAGCAGGGCATGCTGAGCTATATGGATATAGGTGTGCACTGATAAGCTGAACAGCCATTGCAGGTATATGCCCTGTTCTTTAAAAAGGAAAGAGAGATGCCGCATGCACCCTAAGCTGGAGTAACAAGGATGCCTGACAGAGAAGTACATCTGCTGAAGGGTTTGCTGAAACATGGCCAGACATGGTGGCTGAAGGTAAGCTTGTGATGGGGAATGTGGCTAGAGGTAGAACCCGTCGCCAGCGTTACAATGCCAGTTTCCAAAGTGTCCAAAAACGTGTCTGCCAAGTTCTGTACATAAATACAGCAACCGAGCTAAGCTCAGTACATAACTGCAGCACTTGAGCAAAGCTGAGCACATAACTGCAGCACCCGATCTAAGCTCACTACATAATTAAAACACTACAGCCAAGCTCAGCACATAACTGCAGCACCTGAACTATGCTCAGTACATAAGAACAATACCATAGCCAAGCTCAGTACACATATACAGCAACTGAGCTGTGCACTGTGGCTGTAGCTCCATGAATGGCTGTGTACTGTGGCTGCAGCTCCATGTATGGCTGTGTACTGCTGCTGTAGCCCCATGTATGGCTGTGTACTGCGGCTGTAGCTCCATGAATGGCTGTGTACTGTGGCTGTAGCTCCATGTATGGCCATGTACTGTAGCTATAGCTCCATTTCTGGCTGTGTACTGTGGCTGTAGCTCCATGTATGGCTGTGTACTGCGGCTGTAGCCCCATGTAAGGCTGTGTACTGTGGCTGTAGCTCCATGAATGGCTATGTACTGTGGCTGTAGCTCCATGTATGGCCGTGTGCTGTAGCTATAGCTCCATGTCTGACTGTGTACTCTGGCTATAGCTCCATGTATGACTGTGTACTGTGGCTGTAGCTCCATGTATGGCTGTATACTGTGGCTGTAGCTCCATGTATGACTGTGTACTGCAGGCTGCAGCTGTAGCTTCATGTATGGCTGTGTACTGTGGCTGTAGCTCCATGCATGGCTGTGTACTGTGGCTATTTCTCTATGTATGGCTGTGTACTGTGGCTATTGCTCCATGTCTGGCTGTGTACTGTGGCTGTAGCTCCATGTCTGGCTGTGTACTGCGGCTATAGCTCCCTGTTTGGTTGTGTATTGGGACTGTAGCTCTATGTATGGCTGTGTACTGCGGCTGTAGCTCCATGTATGGCTGTGTACTGCGGCTGTAGCTCTATTTATGGCTATGTACTGTGGCTGTAGCTCCATGTCTGGCTGTGTACTGCGGCTATAACTCCATGTCTGGCTGTGTATTGTGGCTATAGCTCTATGTATGGCTGTGTACTTTGGCTGTAGCTCCATGTGTGGCTGTGTACTGTGACTGTAGCTCCATGCATGGCTGTGTACTGTGGCTGTAGCTCCATGTCTAGCTGTGTACTGTAGCTGTAGCTTCATGTATGGCTGTGTATTGTCGCTATAGCTCCATGTATGGCTTTGTACGGTAGCTATTTCTCCAAGTATGGCTGTGTACAGTGGCTGTATTTCCATGTATGGATGTGTACTGCGGCTGTAGCTTCATATATGGCTATGTATTGCAACTGTAGCTCCATGTATGATAATGTACTGCGGCTGTAGCTCCATGTATGACTGTGTTCTGTGGCTGTATCTCCATGTATGGCTGGGTACTGTGACTGTAGCTCCATGTTTGGCTGTGTCTGTGGCTGTAGCTCCATGTATGGCTGTGTACTGCGGCTGTATCTCCATGTATGGCTGTGTACTGTGACTGTAGCTCCATGTTTGGCTGTGTCTGTGGCTGTAGCTCCATGTATGGCTGTGTACTGTGAGTGTAGATTTATGTATGGCTGTTTACTGCAGCTGTAGCTCCATGAATGGCTATCTACTATGGCTATAGCTCAATGTCTAGCTGTGTACTGTGTCTTTGCTTCATACATGGCTGTGTATTGCAGCTGCAGGTCCATGTATGACTATGTTCTGTGGCTGTAGCTCCAAGTATGACTGTGTACTGTGGCTGTATCTCCATGTATGGCTGTGTACTGTGACTCTAGCTCCATGTATGGCTGTGTACTTTTACTGTAGCTCCATGTATGGCTGTGTACTGTGGCTATATCTCTATGTCTAGCTTTGTACTGTGGCTGTAGCTGTATGTATGACTATGTTCTGCGGCTGTAGCTCCAAGTTTGACTGTGTACTGTGGCTGTATCTCCATGTATGGCTGTGTACTGTGACTCTAGCTCCATGTATGGCTGTGTACTTTTACTGTAGCTCCATGTATGGCTGTGTACTGTGGCTATAGCTCTATGTCTAGCTTTGTACTGTGGCTGTAGCTTCATTCATGGCTGTGTATTGCAGCTGTAGGTCCATATATGACTATGTACTGCGGCTTTAGCTCCATGTATGACTGTGTACTGCGGCTGTAGCTCCATGTATGACTGTGTACTGTGACTGTAGCTCCATGTATGGCTGTGTAGTGTGGCTATAGCTCTATGTCTAGCTGTGTACTGTGGCTGTAGCTCCATGTATGGCTGTGTACAGCGGCTATAGCTCTATGTCTAGCTGTGTACTGTGGGCTGTAGCTCCATGTATGGCTGTGTATTGCAACTGTAGCTCCATGTATGACTATGTACTGCGGCTGTAGCCCCATGTATGACTGTTTACTGTGGTTGCAATATTGTGCACACTGTAGCCATTATGGTCACAAGGTCCCCACTGTAGCCAATATGGTTATGTTGTACCCACAGTAGCCAGCATAGTATCAGTTTCCCCACAGTGGCCAATATAGTAACAGTGTCCTCACAGCAAACATTATATTTACAGGGCCCTTACTGTAGCCAAAATAGTTATGGTGTCCCCATGGTAGCCATTACAGTCTCACAATAGCCAATATAGTAACTTTATCTCCACAGTACTTAAAACCAGTAGTCCAAATAGTGACCGCTGGGTCAGTCTGAAATGTCGGTCACATCTAATTATTTTTTCATCAATAATTCAATCAGTACAAATACAACAGTAAAAATCCAAAATGTTGCTCTGAACCTGGGGTTGAAAATAGTCCAAAGTCCAAACATCAACTGTAAAGCACAATCACTGTAATGAGTTTTTATCTGAAAGGTTTAAACTTTTTTATTTGGAATTCTAGCATATTTTTCTATGTATCCATGAGTTGTAAATGCAGGTAAATCTAGAATGAGACACTGAATGGGATGTCACAATCAGGATTCATAAATATTTCCCCATGGGGTCTCCTCTAGGTTTTACAGCAAGATTAGATCTGCAATCAGGATATATCATTCAGCCGATTGGTGCCATTTCTACAACTGTACAGAGCCCTAATTCCAGGGCCTATCAGCTATATCTTTCTGAGGCACAATGAGGCAATCTGTGGCTTAAATAGACCTAGATGTGCAAATTAGACCTACTATCATGTCTCTCACATGCACTGTTCTGAAGACGCATTGTTCTCCTAACCTCTTAAGAAGAATCAAGTTCTATTAGGAGGATGTTGGTTACAAATGAGCTTTAAAGATGGAAGATCTATTTTTAAACAAGAAAATATGATTTTACATTTAGATCTGAGGACCATGAAATAATACAACTCCTTCTGAAGCTGAAATAAATCCGCCCTCTATCTTATGAAATAAAATATCAAAGCGTTCAAGGAGAAAAAATGAAGGTAACACTTGCTAAACTAAAAGCAATCAACCATGTTTATGCTTAATTTACAATGCATGCCACATAAATAATGAATGGTTTTATGTATTGTAAGGCTGTACAGTCAAATAAAATAATATAGTGTTAGTGTATATAGACAAGATAATACATGTAAATGGAAACATACACTGTAAATAATAAATCTGATATTCAGAAAGTGATAATTATACAACGATGAGCCGTGCTAAATAGACATTTATCTCCCTCTTTTTTGTGCCAAAAAGCAATCAAATAGTGGATATGTATTGTGTGTAGTGCTTGTGCTTTCTTTTTTAAAGAAAAAAAATCATTGTGTATATACAAGCTACCAGGGGTGTAACTAGGAGAGACAGGGCCCCATAGCAGACTTCTGAATGGGCCCTATTACCACCTCAGAAAATATACATTTTTGTATACTCACACATTTATACACTTTTATAAACATAAAGACATTTATACACTTATGTGCACACATTTACGCAAAATATCATAAATAAATTTGTAAACTTCCCCACAGATATGTCCTAGTAGCTGCCTACTACATGGGGGAAGTAGAATTCAAAGTGAGCGATCCCTAGTCCTGTCGTTCTGTTGTCCTTGGCCTCTGCAACAACATTTCTGTTCTCTTATCTGAGATGCCGATTCATGCTGTGTACTTTTATATAAATATTATGTTGTGCGTGTTCATCAAAATATGTATATAATGGCGCACATACTCCATTCTTTATTGTGTCAGGTGGGATGCCGAGGCCCCCTGACAATGCAGGCCCCATAGCAGCTGCTATGGCTGCTGCCATTTATGTAATGGATAGGTGTATTATAAGAAGTTATGTACAATTTACTTCACATACTCCTATATGGTCACAAAGATTTTCAGTGCTATTATAGTCTACACTGGGACATACAGAATTATTTTTATATTATATGATTGTATTTCTTTGCATCCATAGAATACCTTCTCGTTATCATATTGGGGGGAGTTAAGCGTGAAACAGTAAGTAGATATATCAGTGCTATCTCTGCGGTGGCCAAACAGACTACCGAACAGTAAGAAAGTGAAACAAGGACTAATAAGGCAGGCAATAATTATAGTTAACACAGTTTATTATATAATAACACCAATGGACACAAATACTTTTAAAATATTTAAAAATGGCAGCAAATGTGTTGAGTTCCATAAAATATTACTACAATGGCTTGAACACAATACTTGTCCATTAGCCAGTGAACCAACACCCCCCTAAAAGCAGTCTAAAATGCACAATAGTATACACAATATATACTAGTAAGTCAGTGAAGTAAGAGAGGCTATGGATAAATATGCAGCTGCAAGGGTTAAAGTGTTTTCCTTTTACTCCATTCTAAATACATTCAGAAAAGATATTACTGGACATAAGAGGAGCAAAATTACTCCTTGCTGCATACAGCAGTCAATATTTGTCAACTTTACATTGAATTTATTGATACCTTGTTTCTAAGATATATATATATATATATATCTTTGGGAGAGGGACAAATATTACCAATATTTTAAAATCACGCAATGAATCTGAATGCTAATCCTGCATCACTACTGGGTAATGAGAGCTGCTGAAAGGTACTGAGAAGCATGAGAAAAAATTGTGCGGGGGCCACAAACCACACTTTTGCTCTCAGCCTTTCGTTGCACTCCTGCCAACTAAGTTAATATGAGAAGACGCAAGTGATAATTTATCATTCGCCAGGCTCCTTAAGACATTTCTATGTCTTTTTTTGAAGCTCTGGTGCCCATCAGTGGCTTTGGCCTTTAAAAAAATGTTCTTATGGTTTACTTCTCTCTGGGATTTTTTTTTCAAAAAGTCCCCAAAAAGTCTCATTATACATAAAAAAGTTCCAGCACTATGAGAACTTTTACATACTTTATGCAAAAGTCCAAAGTCAGGAATCTGTCACAGAGCTGCACTGAACAGTAGTTCTATGTTTACAGAAGATTAATGAAGAGATGGAAATAGTACTTTGAGACTTTTTAGCAGTGGAAAGTCTCAAAAAACCTCAATGTGACCTTTTTACACCAAAAAACCCCTGAAAAACCAATGATAAATCACCCCCACAGTTTGTAAGTGTCTTGTCTGAGATTTTTCAGGTGTGTGTTGAGAGGATGTAAGAAAGTTTGAAGTTATAAGCCATATGTAGGTTTAAAGAAAAATGAGAAATTATCTATTTGTCATTATAATATTCAATATAAATTATTTAAAAAATTGGTTCAATAAAGTAGTCATTTTGTCCATTTAAAGTTTTGATTAGCTGACCTTCTTCAGTAACATCTGTATCCATGGAGACCAACATTGGACTGCACTGATTGTGTCCATGGTAACATATGTTGCTACAGAAATCATGCATTTACAACCCACTTGTCAACTGACAGCCACACTGTGTGATTACGTTTTCAACTGGCAATTTCAGATAAGAGTCAAATTGCTGGAATTATTCCAGCATGTTTCAATAACCAAAATAATATGAAAGATTATTTTGTCAATGACATAATGTATATATTGCATGACAAAAAAGATAGTAAACCATAAAATTCCATGGCTTTAATTATCAGGACGTAAAAAAAACAGATCCAAGGAAGGTCTAACAATTAGATTGCAACTACAGATGAACACCAACACACATAAGGTTCCAACGTTTCATGATTTTTTTATTTAACAAAAATTAAGCCAATATGGAAAAGCCATGTGTGAAAAAAAACCCTATGAATTATTGAAGAGTCATATTTAGTAACTTTAGTAATAGTAATCTGGAGGATTCTTTACAATGTTCCTGTATTTCATTAAGGTTTGTGGGCATAGGATTATTCACTGCACTTTTTATCACTATGCACTTTTTATCATAGTGCACTTTAGTTCCTGGTACAGCATTTCAATTGAGATGAAGTTTGGACTTCGACTGGACCATTACAACCCCATGATTTTGTTCTTTTTGAGCCATACTGTTATATGATATGCTTGGGATCTTTGTGTTGTTTCATTTTCAGCATTTTGATAAATGGCTTCTCAGTTGACTTAAAAAATACTTTTAAATTCTGTAGTTGACTCAGTGGGAGGGAATATATCAAGAGCGCATTGGGCAGCAGTCTTGATATCTCCCCCCCCCTTTATATATCAGAGACAACCAATAGGTCAGTCTGGTGTAGAATTCTACTATAACCTGTGTCAGGTCCTAGCAAAGGCATCCTTGCCCTAGCCTGCCCTGCATCATCAGGCCCCCTTGGCCAGGTATTGTAACTATTTCATTCCTTGTACACCGAAAAACTGACATACAAGGCATAATAAATGCCCACAGTGACTGCAAGGCACAAAAGTCCTGTCTGTGACACTGTGAATTAACCCCTTAACAACCAGGCCCTTTTTCATTTTTGCATATTAATTTTTCACTCCCCACCCTCAAAATCCTTATTTTTTTTATTTTATCATGTAAAGATATATATTCATAGAGATTCATAGGGATGATATTTAATATTCCATACTGTGTACTGGGAAGCAGGAAAAACACTTCAATTTCAGTGAAATCATTAAAAAATAGATGTGCAACATTTTTGTGTGGGCTTCAATTTTAGGACTTTCACTGAGCACCCCAAATGACATGTCACCTTTATTCTTTGGGTCGGTATGATCACAGTGATACAAATTTTTTACTGGCTTTATTATGCTTTCATACATTTACAAAATTAAAACCTCCTGTACAAAAAAAATCTTCATTCTCTTCTGGTGCTAATAACTTTTTCATACTTCAGTGTACGGAGCTGGGTGTGAAGTCATTTTGAGAATTGTACGGACCTTTGATCGATTTTTATTACATTTTTTTATATTTTGCAAAATGGTGAAAAAATGGGTGCTTTGGGTGCTATTTTTCATTTATATCAGTTCTTGATAAAGGGGGTAATTAGAATTTTTATTTATTTTTTTGCCTTTTTTAATTTATTTTTTTTTACTATTTTTCTTACCCCCCCAGGGTACTTTAACCCTAGGTTGTCTGATTGATCCAACCAAATACTTCCATACTACAGTATTACAGAATATGGGGATTTCCTCATCATTCATTACAATGTGCAAAAATCCGAAATGTCTTTGTATTACCTGAGTGACCAGATCGCCTTTCCCTGATGATGTCAAAGGGAGCAACGATCTTCACCAAGATGGAGACGATCTTGGGCAAGCTCTGATGGCTGCGACCGCAATGTAAACACCCGCCATCGGTGATAGAAAACACCCTCCGGGTCTAGAGAGGACTCAGCCCGTGAGCACTCTCCAAACATTGCAATACGGCGTGTGACGTACTAATAAGAGGTTAAGGCCAAATCTCTCTACCTTTCCAAAGAACTCTCTATGACAAGTGAACTGATGCCTGTGGAATATCACAATACTGTATGTATAGCTTTGATATATATATATATATATATATATATATATATATATATATATCACTGCTGCAACTGTAAATAGTTTGTCAGTTTAAGGTTGAATTGAGGGGAAAAAATGTTTTTTTGCATTTTCTCGAGATGTCTCTATTATTTAACGCTGCCTTCTTATTCCTCTAGTGGCTATTACTTCCTTGTACAATGTACAATTAATTCCACTAATTTCACTGTTCCCCCACCTAATAATACCCCCCAATTGTGCCCTCATGTCTCAAGGCACAATGTAATGACGTCAACGCCTCCTACAGCGCTTATAGTGGGTGGCATGGGCTCCATTTTGGAGCAGGGAGCTGACGTCTTTGTGGCAGATTTCCCTGTGCTCCAGTACAGTACCTATCTCTCTC
The DNA here is from genome assembly GCA_019512145.1 of Engystomops pustulosus. Lineage (NCBI taxonomy): Eukaryota > Metazoa > Chordata > Amphibia > Anura > Leptodactylidae > Engystomops > Engystomops pustulosus. Next base: position 138,668,473 of record CM033642.1, on the reverse strand, counting down.
TGTGTACAGAGCACACAGGATAGAATTTGGGGAAAGCTGTCCAGGCAGTGGAACAAGCTCCTACTGACTTGGATCTTTTGACCTAGTGATGCCACTACTGTGAGCCCTTGCCTGTCCTCATTGAAGTGACTACATAAAAGACTACATACTGGAGTATGTGACATCAAATAGAATAATAAGTGATAACCAGCATGGGTTTACTAAGCATAGAAGTTGTCAAACTAACCTTATCTGCTTCTATGAAGAGGTGAGCAGGTGCCTGGATGGAGGAGCAGCTGTGGATATTGTGTTCTTGGACTTTGCAAAGGCATTTGACACTGTCCCTCATAGATGCCTGATGGGTAAAAATAGGGCTATTGGTTTGGCAGAAATCATTTACAATTGGATTGAAAACTGGCTGAAGGATCGTATCCAGAGAGTTGTGGTCAATGATTCCTACTCGGAATGGTCACCAGTTATGAGTGGTGTACCCCAGGGTTCTGTGCTTGGCCCACTACTATTTAATATATTTATTAATAATATAGAGGTAGGAATTAATAGCACTGTGTCTTTTTTGCAGATGACACCAAACTGTGTAGTGTAATACAGTCTATGGAGGATGTTCATAGGCTGCAGGGTGACTTGGACAAACTGAATGTTTGGTCATCCACTTGGCAAATGGGGATTAATGTGGATAACTGTAATGTTATGCACCTGGGGGCCAATAATCCAAAGGCAAAATATGTCCTTGGGGGAGTAAATCTGGGAGAGTCCCTTGTTGAGAAGGACCTGGGGGTAATAGTAGATCATAAATTGAATAACAGCATGCAATGTCAATCAGCTGCCTCTAAAGCTAGTAGGATCATGTCATGTATCAAAAGTGGAATGGACTCTCGTGATAGGGATGTAATATTACCACTATACAAGGCACTGTTTCGGCCACACTTGGAATATGCTGTCCAGTTCTGGGCACCGGTCCATAAAAAGGATGCCCTGGAGCTGGAGAGGGTTCAATGTAGAGCCACAAAACTGATAAGGGGTATGGAGGGTCTTAGTTATGAGGAAAGATTAAAACAACTAGATTTATTTAGTCTGGAAAAGAGACGACTACGAGGGGACATGATTAATTTATATAAATATATGAATGGTCCATACAAAAAATATGGTGGTAAGTTGTTCCAGATTAAATCAAATCAAAAGACGAGGGGGCACTGTCTCCGTTTGGAGAAACCAAGGTTTAATCACCGGGCTTTTTTACTATGAGAACTGTCAATCTGTGGAATAGCCTGCCTCAGGCGCTGGTCACAGCAGGGACAGCAGAGATCTTCAAGAAGGGCCTAGATGCCTTTTTACACCTAAATAACATTGATTGTTATGCTATATAGGATTGTTTCCCCTAAATCCCTTCCTCATCCAATCCCTTCCCTTCCTTGGTTGAACTTGATGAACAAGTGTCTTTTTTCAACCGTATAAACTATGAAACTATGAATAAGTGAACTGTTTATAAAAGAGGGGGTGGAGGCTTATTATAAAGGTTTTTTTTTTCACCTGGGTTGTGAAAGTTGTATTCAGTGTTAATGTTATGTTACAAATGTTTTATTTGATTTGATTTACAATAATCCACACTTGTAAAATTGATAGTCACATATAAAAGTAGTAGTAGTAATAGTAATAATGGTGCCATTCTGAGTACCCTTGTCATTCCTTATTCCTTAATGAGTCTCAAGGTCATTCACTACTTTTTTTCTCCTTCCATTTATAAACAAATGTGCCCAAAACTGGATGCAATCCATCAGCTGTATACTATAAACTATTTGGAAGATTGTTTGTAGTTCAGTCTGCAAGCAGTTACGGCTGAATCTCTACAATCAGGATACCCAGTCTTTCTGACATTTGAAGACAATAGTAACTGTGGACAGAAGTCCATCTGATTAATGTCTCATTTGTGTTTAACAAAATAAGGCTAAGGGTCGGCCTGCCGCTAGCCCTATAAATATCCCGTTAATGGTGTTTTGCAAACAAGCTGTCCTTAAAAATGCAGATCTTGTGCCTCTCACAGAGGATATTAAAATGTAAATGGATGCAGGCGCGTGTCCTTCGGAGAAGCCGTCTACATTTAACCTGCGACCTCTGCCTTTAGCCAGAGATTCTGCTCATTTGTACAGCTCCTGAATTTCCCCTGGCCCATGGTGTAACCTGAAAGAAACAGCATTAAGTGGAAGGAGGGGAGGTCCAATTTTCTATGCTCAATTAATTTAGACAATGAGTTGTGAGGAGCAAGCAGACACCTTTCAAAAGCCTAACCTTCTTATTCTAACCGCCAATGTTAGAATTAAGGCTGTGATATGCTGAATCCTACATCTAAGAGCATATAAATAATCATACGTATCTACCTTAAAACAGTTTCTTTCCACATATAATTCATTCAAACAACTTAAGGATATTTTACATAGAGCTAATGTTTAGAACAATCAAAATGTTTTGCCAACTAATAATTTCTGTTTTAAGGGAGCATACAAAGATTTCATTTTATCTGGAAAACAATTCTTTTTAATAAAAGTAAACTAAGTAAAATGAATTTCTAGAATCAAAGGGGTTAAGCAGTTATCTTGAAGGACACCAGTGGGTCTAACAACCTGCATTTAAAGCTGACCTCTTGGTCTGGAAATATTGGAAAAAACGTCTAGTCTTCTGTAAAAATCAATGGCAAGCAGTAATGGTTGTTTGTCTTAGAAATATAAAAATATATAGGGTCATATATATTTTGCTCCCAAAATGGCTCTTTTGGTGTTAAACGGACACTAAAGCATTGTAATGTATTGCTTTTGATCTGCTTCAACGAACAATATAGGCAGTGAACACATAAAGGAAACGTAATAAAACAAGAGAAGATAATATTATGTGTTGCAGTCTGGTTGTGTACAAATGGATACATTACATGTTTTAAGAACACAGACAGTGTGATCCCATTGCATCTTAAATTTGCATTAATTGAAGTATGATGATGAGTATATATATATATATATATATATATATATATAAATAAGAAAAAATGGCAGCACACCGAGACTTCAATGTGAAAAAAAGATGAACTAGTTTATTCACACATGTGTCCAAACACTATGTTTCGGCTCCTCAGACCTGGAGCCTTCTTCAAGTGAGGTGTACATAACAAAGTGGCAATTTATATCAAATACAAGGGAAATGACATCATAGTGAGCAAGTCATGTGATTTACAAAGTCACAATGAATATATGTACATCAAAAGTAAATACTCGGTACATAATAGTACAGTTAGGTGGAATCATAAAGTGCAGCAGTGCAGTTTGTAAATATACATAGTAGCGATCAATCGCTCACCTCAGGATCAGTTTAAAATGACACTCCTGCCCTCGGCGTCCTGCCGGTGGTACTTCGCATATCAGTGATCATGTGACGTAATATGCAAGAGGGCACGTGATCGGAACAGCCAGCGCACATGCGCGTTACAGAACTGAGGATCACAGCGCCATTTTGGACGAGGGAAGACTCCAGGAAGGTAAATATTGTATGAGGCCACTGAAAATGTGGAAACTCAATGGTTCAGGCGCTGAGTTTCTTGTGGACCAGGGAGTGTTAAGCTCACACCACAGGCGCTAAGTCGCAGCCCGGTGTTAGGCATCAACCCGACCCATAGCAGCCATCTAGGACATGATGTCCAGCAGGCGCACATTTAGGGTACAGGAGTCACTCCCAGACATCGGCCCTTCAGTCAGAAACTATTTGCGCCCTAATTATAGATATATGGGGTCCCCCGATATATATAAATTGAGATTCAGATCACTAGAAATATACATATTATCTGATCCTTAAGGTGCTCAGCGATGATCTATTCTTCAGGTATGAAGTGTTAGCAATGTGCAAGTGATTATGTGATAACGGTATCTGAAAAGAAAGGGGAGAAATAAAATGAATATTTTACTTGAAGCATTATGTTTCAAGTCAAATATTCATTTTATTTCTCCCCTTTCTTTTCAGATACCGATGATCACAGCACCATTTTGGACGAGGGAAGACAGTGTCGGTACTCCTCAGGAGGAGGCGTGCAGTGCCTCCACAGGTCCTGGCTTGGGCCTCCTTTTTTTGAATTTTTGAACCCTTGGATTGCTGCCTGTTTATGCATCTTAAATAAGGCATGATTCAGGCTCAGGTACAGGTTCTGGGTCCCTGATGAAGCTGGGGTTCAAGGTGCCAGTTCAGGATGAATATAGGCTCAGGTACAGATTCAGAGTTTCAGGTACACCAAACCCGAATATACATAAGTACTGCAAGTATAACAGAACTGAGTAAATTGGGAATTAGCCATTTATCTAGTTCCTAGATGCTGTCCAAGCAGCCCAATGGCTAGGCCCTGCATTACTACACAGCTTTCCATTGAACAGACAAGTTCAGTAACAGATACGTACTTGGATTATATGGGCTATGAATCCAGCAACCTGGAGCTTCGCTTAATAATATCTCATTAACAAACAACCTTATACTAATCAACATTCCAAACAGCAAGCTTAACTAATAGTCTTAATGGGCACTTACATTTTAGTCCCTTTAACCATATACGCCTAAAAACTCCAAAAAAAAACTCAATTCAATGTAAAATCAAAAAAAATTATGATAGTATTAGTTATTTAAAATAAAGATTTAATTTTTGTAAATTTTAAAATTTGTTACATTTTTGACACATACGGCCTACCACATTACATGAACATTGTTTTATTACCTTCAATTAAAGATATCGCCACACAGTTATACTTTTATGGATTATACACAGCTATAGATTTAGGTAGTTGACTTTTAATAATATAGCTTTAAATTCTAGTAAAATACATTTTCTTTAGGAACTAGTGGAAATCAATTACTCTTGAGATTTTCACTACATTGTAATAATTTTAGATGGATATACAATTGATCCAGCTGATAACAATGAAAGGAAGTACTAAGGTCACAGGAGCTTAAAAATACAATTATCAGTAGTAATACATTTCTACAACAAGATTTTAACTTGAAACAAATATACTCTATCATTTTTGTAAGTCGGGTATTTAGAGTTATTTGTAAATCATCCCATTGACAGCGGCACTCAGTGAAATGGTCTTTGTTGGTACAATCAATCAAACACAACTACAGAATAATTTCAATTCCATTATATAAGGTGAATCTGATAAAAGAGCGTTTTTTGATATTCCAAGAGACCAAAGCAGGACATTAAAATTATTGCAAAGAAATGCTACTACGCCTGTCCACACACATTGTGAAGAACTTGTACATGTCTAGGTATTTGTTAGCCTTCTGGAAATAAGTCACATTAAACACTATAAAGCTATGGCTACGCTGTTTCACCAATGACATGAAAAGATATTCATATGTTATTCACAGTTCAAAGTGAAAGTTTTCACATTGTGACCTGCAAGTTGCTGTAAATGGAGGATGACACAAATTCCAATTTTGAACCCCTTACCGATATGTGACATAACTGTAAGTCACAGGTCAGTTAAGGATGTATGCAGCAGGCTCATGGACTCATGGATGGGTGTTAGCTGCATCAGGAGTGTTGCTGGGGTGACGGGTCCCAATGCATATGTATTCATAAGACCCTCAAGTGAGTTATTGCCAAAACCACTAAATACAGTAGGTAAGTAGAATTATAAAACTTATTATAAAACTTTACTTTTAATAAACAATGATCTAAAAGGTCATAATCATGAACATATGCCTTCAGGCTAAAGTCCACCCTGCCAGAGTCTCATTAGTGCAAAATAACAACACAAGTGGCCTCTTATCATAGTCTTGCACCATTCCTTTGTCCCGAGCCAGCATGTCTCAAAGGTTCTATTTATATTTATTGGCTAAATCACATAAGAATATAGAGGAAGTACATAGAATAACAGAAATTTTTAGATGAAAGTAATCATAGGAGACTGGGGTGACAAATAAGATTCTATGAGACCAGTCCAAACAGATTATTGGATCCCATCTACTAACCCATCTAAACCCTAGGCAAGAAATTCTATGTCATCGTATAGCCTCAACATTGGCCACAGCCCTAACCAGCTGTCATCCTGACCGGAACCTGTCCCTGGGATAACAAATCCCTATTGTCCCCTTAAATTAGTATGGGATCCAGGTATCATACAAAAACAGAGGTGTAAAGTATATAAACAAAAAAAAGTCAAAAGGTCTCAAGTTTCGCCCCAGAGGTTATTTTGAAGGTTCATCAGGGGAAAGAAATTTGACCCTAAATCATATGTATCACACAAGGGTAAGTAAGGTATCTCAAAAAGTCACAAACAATCCCTATATCATGGAATGGAAGTAGATAAATCGTCTGCCAGATCATCAATTTGAAGCTATAGTGGTGCCGCTCTAGCATGTGCTGGGGGGGGGAGCTAAATGTTCATGATCACCCTTTATGTGCTCTATGGATTACGTATGCATGACTGGCATGCTCTAAGGCTACATTCACACTATCGTATGGGAACATGTATTGTATGGGAGCTGCAAGTTTGCGTCTGTACAAACGTCCCCCGTATCTGGCAATGGCAGCATGGAGCGATACGTGCTGCACAAGTGTGGCACCGTGCCACTCTGTACACAGGGAAAAGATAGGACATGCCCTATCTTTCCCGATCTGCAAAGCGCCGGATGGGCATAAGTTTGTGTGAATTCGGCCTAAGTTAGGGTTTATCTGATGTTGTCTGGTGATAGTAAGTTACTCCCTATCCACACAATAGGGCCTAACTTGTTTATCAGTGATGGTCTTATCAGTGATCAGTTGGGGTCCCATCACTGAGACCACCATTGATCAGCAAGTTAGGCCCTTTCCTGTGGGGCCTAACTTGCTATTACAGGACAATCCCTTTAAGGTCTAGTAGAAGGCTTGTCCTGATCTTCTATGAGCTTCCACTGAAACGCATGTGATCAGTAGTAGGCAGCCAGTGTTTTGCATGTAAGCAATGCAAAACACCAGGTGCTTCTCACTGATTGCATGCGATTCAGTGGCTGGTAACATATTTTTATTATACACATTAATGTTTTCTATTTTTTTTACAGGTTTTGGGACCCTTTGGATTATTTTTCAAGAAGAGGATTTTATAATATCTAATAAAATGGTCGATCGGGGGTCTGGGGGAGTTGAGTTTTTATTTATTTTTACCACATTGAAGACTTAGTAATATTTGCTATTTTATAGACGTGACCATTAGTAAGGCTGGGGCTAAATGCTAGCCCAACCCCCAAATAATTACCCCGGCACCCACCGCCACTAGGGGTGTCAGGAAGAGCCGGGTACCTGCAGGAACAGACCCTCTACACTGACAGTCTGGCCCTGAGGCAGCAGCAGGCTGGTTTTGCTAGGCCAGGAAAGGCCAATAACAGCGGCTCATCCTGTCCTGGTTCTGCTAGGCTGCTGCTGGTTGTATCTGTCTGGGAAAAACTAGGGGAATCCCACACATGTTTTTCAAATTATAAAAAAAAAATGTGGCCCCCTCCATATTTTCCCTTCTCCAGCAGATACAACCAGCAGCAGACTAGCAGTACCAGGGCAGGATGAGCAGATGTGATTAACCCTTCCTGGCCTAGTAATACCAGCCTGCAGCCGCTCCAGACCATCAGTGGTCTGTTTCTGCGGGTACCTGGCACTTCCCGAGACCCCTGATGGCGGTGGGAGTCAGGGTAATTATTTGGAGGTTCTTGCTAGCACTAAGCCCCAACCCCCTGAGCCCTGATTGACCATTTTATTAGATGTTATGCAATACTTTTCTTGAAAAATAATCCAATAGGGACCCGAAAAAAATAGAAAACATTAATGTGTATAATAAAAATGAGTTATAATGCTACTTATTTGTCCTCCAATACTTATAATGCTACATTCTTGTATGGGAATGTATAATGGTGTCTCTGCTCTCTTGGCTGCTTTTCTATTTACATGCACCAATAAGGGACATCTACCAGATTTACTGATGGTAGGTAGACTGTCCAAACTTATATGTTCATTGTTTAGCAATGTGACTAGTTAATTTAATTGTGGATGTGGGGAGGGGTGCGGCATTTCAATTTTTGCTAAAGTCGGCAAAAAGGCTAGAATCGGCACAGGCCCTTCCTACCTCAATTGATGTTCTCCCCAGCCCTCTCAACAATGGATGCCCCACTAAGCCCCTCAAGAATGGATGTCTCCCCCATCCCTCCAAGCATTTGATGCCCCTCAGCCTCATCAATTGATGCCCCCCAGAAATTAATGTTTCCATTAGCTCCCCAGCAATTGATTTATCCCCGCTTCCTGCCATCAGCAGGCTCTTTTACAGATTCAATTAACTTACAATATGCAGGCAGTCCCTAGGTTATATGCAAGATAGGGTCCATAGGTTTCTTCTAAAGTTGAATTTGTATGTAAGTCAAAACTGTATATTTTATAATTGTAGATACAAACAAAGATTTTTTTGCCCCAGTTACAATTGGAGTTTCAAAATTTTTTGCTGTGATTAGACCAAGGATTATCAAGGATTATCAATAAAGCTTCGATACAGACACCTTACAGCTGATCATTGCAGCCTGAGACTATAGAAAGCATTCAGAGTGCTTCACCAGAGAACACATTTGGCAGAGGGGTCTGTCTTTAACTAGGGGTCATCTGTAAGTCGGGTGTCCTTAATTAGGGGACCGCCTGTAGTGCAATTCTGTAGTGTTGCAATATATTGTATAAGTGGTCAGAACCCCAAGGGTTAAAGTGCCCTAGGCAGTGTAGAAATACAGTAAGAACATTAAAAAAATAAAAAAACCCTAAAAGTCCACATCACCTATAAATCATAAACATGTTAGGTATCACGTAATAATGCTCGATCTATCAATATATAAAAATAGCTATTCCCGGCAGTGAACCCCGTAACAGAAAATAGCGCTCAAATGTCTGAAACCACACTATTTTGTCCTTTTGCAGCACATAAAAAAAAATAAATATAAAGTGATCAAAAGTTCATATAGTCCCCAAAATAGTAACAATGGAAACAATACCATGTCCCGCAAAGAGTAACTCTTTACAAAGCTCCATACGCCAAAGTATAATAAAGTTATTAGCATCAGAATATGGTAAAATGAAGACAGTTTCTTTAGTACAAAGGTTTTCATTTTTTTAAAACTTATTGAAACCAAATTAAACCTATAGAAATGTGTTATCCCTATAATCACTCTGACCCAAAGAATACATTGAAAAGCACAGAAAAAGTTCACAAGAAAATATTGCATAATCATTTCTTTGTCAAGTTCACTGCCTTTGGATTTTTTTCCCTCTTCCTAGCACGTGCCATATATACCCGAGTATAAGCCGACCCGAACATAAGCCGAGGCCCCTAATGTTACCACTAAAAACTGGGAAAAACTATTTACTGAAGTATAAGCCTAGGGTGGAAAATGCATTGGTCACAGCCCCCCCCCAATATATAGCAGGCATCCAGCCCCCACAGTATATAGCAGCCAACAGCACCCCCCAGACTGTCTCGAGGCTGCCTCATTTTAACCCTTTCTTTACAATGTGCCATCAGCAAGTTGTAATGAATGAGGAGGAAAATCCCCATACACTGCCATATTGTAGTATGGCAGTATAAAATAGGATCAAGCAGACAACCTAGGGTTAAAGTTCCCTAGGGAGTCTGAAAAATAGTCAAAATAAAAATTAAAAAAAGTAAAAAAAAATTATAATAAAAAAACCTAAAAATTATAATCATCTTTTCCTATAACTGATATAAATATAAATAAACAGTAAAAATGATAAACACATTAGGTATCTCCGCATCCAAAAATGCCCATTCTATCAAAATATAATAACAGTTTTTCGGTGCGTTTAACCCTGTAACGGAAATGGCACTTTTTTACCATTTTAAAAAATATAAAAAAAATCTATAAAAGTGATGAAGTCCTTAAAATGGTAGCATTAAAAACATCATCAAAAGTCCGGAAAAAAAATGACACCACCCACAGTCCCGTACACCAAAGTATAAAAAAGCTATTAGTGACAGAAGATGGCAAAATAAAAAAAAATGTTTTGTACAGGAGGTTTTAATTTTTGAAAATGTACGAAAACATTATAAAACCTATACAAATCATTGGTATCACCATAATCATACCGACCCAAAGAATAAAGTAGGAATGTCATTTGGGGCTTACAGTGAAATCCGTAAAATCCAAGCCAACAATTTCACTGCATTTGGCATGGAATATTAAATACCACCATTTTAAAGTGCAATTTATTATGCACAAAACAAGCAATCACACAGCTCTGTACATGGAAAAATAAAAAAGTTATAGATTTTTGAATGTGGGGAGTGAAAAATGAAAACGCAAAAACAAAAAAGGGCGGTGGCGGGAAGAGGTTAAATACTTGTGCAAACAGTTTGCACTACAAAGAACATACAAAGTCTGACAGAAAAGCTCAGTAGCTTAGTAAATGTGCTCCCATGTTTTATTCTCATGTAAAACGCAGTCAAAGAGGTAGGGCTGCTCATCTATGCAGTCAGACAGCCCAACCTCCTGACCGCCATATACAGAAGTGCTGACAAGTTCCCTTCAAATAGTGTGCTTCTTAGGTTTAAAGGACACCTGTCATCAGGTCTGTGTCACTTGTCCTGTCACCACTACCTGTTGGAGCAGCTCACGAGGATCCATCCCAGCCTTTATCTAGTTATTTCATACATTAATCATGATAAAATCATCTTTTCTTTATTATGTAAATGAGGCTGGTCACATGGTCAGAGGCAGTGATGTCACCCCTGTTCCCCCTCCCCTCTCCTCCCCCTGCTCATGTCTGTGTGTAATGTATAGTAAAGCATTGCTAGTGTGTGTGCTGCATCTGCTGACATGCTCTCCCACCTAATACACAGAGACACAGGCATCAGCTACACAAGTACCTGACATGTTCTGCTATAACATGGCTGCCTGGAGCTGTTGTATCTCTCCTATACACACACAGGCTGCAGGGGGCGCCAGCACCAGGAAGCACATGGAGGAGTCATTACACCATTATACATGCCATACCATTTAACAGGCTGTCAGTCAAGCACTGGGGGGTGTGGCTGTGCCTCCCACTCATGAATAAGCTGGACAGCTTGAATATGCTAATGACCCATTGGACATCTCACAGGTCATTTGCATACAGCTTTAGGACCTCATTGCTTAAGTTTACAGGCATGTAGAGGGACAATGAAGGGATAGAGGCAATGCTCTCTAAGGGAAGTTTATAAAAATATATTTAGATTAGGGGGGTTATTTTCCATGACGGGTTCTCTTTAAGTGGTTGTTTGCTATCAACCACTAGTAGAATAGAATTGTGTTATTTGTTCCACGTATAACCGTGATGACAAATCTGTTATTTCCAACATTTGTGACTCTGGATTATAAATCCTTTATGAATTATATCAATTAAGGAACAAACTATTATGATGGCTTTTACTTTTTTTCTGTTTTTATAACAGAATACGATTTAGATTACATTCACACGAATGTATGGAGGACGTATATACTGCTGACGTGTATACAGTGTATATACATCCCCCATACACTTCAATGGCCTCACGATGCCGTACGGGAGTGGTACGGTGCCACACATGTGCGGTATCATACCCTTCCGTAGCCCGTAGAAAGATAGGACATGTCCTATCTTTCTATGGAATACGGCGCCGGGCCCTATGTTACTCTACAGTGACTTTATACCATACATACTGTGCATGTTACACTTTAACATGTAACTTTGATTCATTCTTTATAAAAGTCCAATTTGCCCTTAAAATAAAGGTAAATTTGGACAGAAGTTTTCATTGCACATGAATATATTAAACAGATTATAGTAACATCAGTATTTAGCTGATTTCTAAAGGATTTGACAAAAAAAAATCAGTAATGATTTTTGTGCTATTCTGAACGTCTTCAGAGATAATGTACATCATTGTACATGTCCCCTCCAGCAAATATTGCTAGAAGGTAATCAGACTACATTTAGCATTGCTACATCCAAAGTAACACCAGCAGGAGCAAGATTTTAGGTGCAAGACAAAACACATTCATTGTCTACATTCATATGCAGTACAATGAATTAGAGGGGAGATCTGCACCGTTGCATACTCCTTTCAGAATTCCCTATACATACGCAAACATTAACTGTGGTGCAGGTCAGTAATGGCTAGTCTTAAATTTGATAAGGAGACCAAGTCAAGAGCCTGAAGGCTATTTCGCTATAAGAGCCCCATGAGGAAGCTTGAGGTCAGAAGAGTCACGTCTCAACAGACCTGAAGCTCCATGACAAGCAATGTATTACAATGACATATTATATTTCTTTTTTTAAATCTGTGGACATGCTCACTACAAGAAACAATAAATGTGTACTCCACAAGATCAGCGTTGTTCATGTACAACATGTTTGTTCAGCAGATTCTGCCATTCACCCCAGTGACATCTACAGAATCGTTCTAAAAGAAATTTCTATGTAATAAAATTTGTACTGTAAATGTAGCAGTTTTCTTTATCATAGTAATATTAACATTTGCTTCTGCATAGCAGAGATGTATTTAAAATTCTGCTGTCACAATATGGTAGGAGAAATTCTGAATTTAGAAGCTGTCAATAGCATATTGATGTCATAACACATTTTTATTAATTGTATCGAGCGATCATATATTATTTGATCACAGTCAAGAGCATAGTACATAGGAAGAATATGATTATGTGCACTCTTCCCTTTGAGTGCTGTAGTTTCTGTTACTTTGATATGGGATTTTCTCCCACAAGTGAGCACCTTTAACCATTAGAGTACCAACCTTAATCTAATTGAATAATACATTGACAAACACTTTAGCACAGACTGGGGTGCAGCTTTTCCATTTATAATGTAGTTCATTTGCATTTGAAAATCTGGATGTCAAGGATGCTCCCGCCACCCACATCTCGGGCCGCGGGCTCACCCATGGACCTTCGCGTGCTCTAGTGCCCCAATACACTCACTCACATGTCTCCCTTCCCGACTCCCTTCCCGACCCGACCCCACCGGCTTCAGTACATTTAAAGGGCCAGCACACTGCCGATTGATTGTTGCTGGCATTTTTCAGGAAACTTTAAAATTTAAAATCCGGCATCTCCTAGCATTCCCTGCAGGATCTTCGTGTTCTATGTTGTTAAAAAAGCTTGTACTTTTGCCTTGTGCCTGTGATTTGATTTCCCATTGTGACCCTGGATCTGTTCCTGTTTACGCTTCTCTGCTGCCATCCTGACCTTCTGCTCTGCCTCTGACCCTGAACCTTTGCTGCCTGTCTTGACCTCCTGCCTGTCCCCGACCACAAACTCACCTTCCGACTCTGTAACTCGCCTTGGCTGCCACCGCAGACAAAGTCGCACCTGTGGATCAACATGGTGGTACCACGCCGCAGCAAATCCAACCGGCTTTGTGGCGGGCTTTGGTGAAGACCGCATGCCACTTAAACTCCGGTCCCAGGTGTCAGCTTTTGTCATGGGCCACTACCCCTGAAGCTTGACACTGGATGCTAAAGTTTAGTGGACTATATAAGGATTTAATTTATAAAAATTACTTTTAATCTGAGATGACCAGTGAGCTGCCCTGAATATACATTTCAGGAAAGCAGTATTGAAGATTCCCAACCCAGCGACGTTATGAATTTATTGAGAGGACTCACAGGCACAGAAATGCAAGGAATAGGGGACAATATATGCATGTGGCTGAAGAGACGTAAACCATATCCCCTTGTATGTTTTATTTCTGTGGATTACAGTGGCAGCAGTCATTTCATAGTCTGTCCCTTCAGTACGATGTAAACCAAGATTAGCAAAGTATATCACAACAATATGATAACTTCAACTTTGGTAACATTGTCTTTAGAAAGATACAATAAGAATACTACTATCAAGTTTTACAGTATACAGCTAAAGTGTGTCCATATTTTCCATATGTTTTCTTAAATTCTGGGCCACCAATGGTTCCACTAAACTGATCTTCGAATACCATAGGCTACTAAGGTGCTCTAAGTTTGGGGTAGTAAAACCTATGACTTTTTGGGTGCAGGCACATTCCCATCAGAGAAGAAAAGTTACCAAGAAGTGATGACTTTCATGAGGTGCCCTCCCAATCTCTATATATAATGGGGGGAAAGACTTTCATTATGAGTATACCCAAATAGCAGCTATATACTTATAGATACTATACTACAGGTATAGATCTTGAACCAATTAGTTTACTAATTGCAAATATTTACATTCATTCTTATAAAAAAATTGCAAAAAACAGGTAAATAAATTATGCGTCAAGTACATAAAAAAGATGTACATGTTTCTTCAGACCAACCTGAAGCTTTTGCCTAAGCTAATTATTACAGACAAGCCTCTTTATTGAACCAAATCTTGTTATTGGCATCAGGATGCATGAGCTGTGGCTCTTGTTTAAAATGCACTCATTAGCCATACAAATCAACCTCGTTGACAGAAAGCTTTGGAATTAAGCATCCTGCGTTACTCATTGGACAAGGAGCAATTTATAATGCCATTAGCAACACTTGCGAAGGTTACAGACATCAAAAATTGTTCAGCCGTAATTATTCTTAATGGATACAAGGAATAAACTGACGTGGGACAGCATTTTCATTAGCTTTCAATCAAGGCTGATAGCTGTGGATAAACGGACTCGTAGTTAATTTTTTTTTTTAATGTCAGAGAAGGGGTGGTTATGAAAAATAAAACACAGTCATGTACCAGTGGGATGGAAAAGTCTCGGAAAAGAACTCAACTTCACATTGCATTAATGAGAGGTAATTAAAATAGATAGAAATAGATGATTCGAAGGTTATAGGAGATTTGGGGACTGAAACTGGAACTTGTGTGGCCATAATAGTTTATGGTATAGATAGTTTCATTTAGTTCAGGTAGTTAGTAGGTCCTATATTCAACAGGTAAATGGGTCCCATATACAGACTTGAAAGAGTTTGGGCTATTGACTTAATCTGCACATGTATAATATATGGTATTCTTTATATACTTTTCCATTCAGTGCTCACATATAATTTTGATGCCATTTACAAAGCTTTATTGACCTTAATTCTTAATACATTTCTTCTGAATGCACATATATAGTGATGTTGGCTTGATGACATCCTTATTACACTTTACTTAGATGAAGCTTGAGTTATTGAGTTGTTAATATTTTACTAGTTCAGGTGTTTTTTGTCCATATAGTCTCTATAGGAGCAGATATGTTGTACTAAAGAGGCCTCTCTTTAGAATAGTGTATAAAACTGCTGCAGGACCTGTGTCATTAAGTGTAACTAAACCTTTGACAATCTCTTCCTGTGTCCTGCCTTTCTTTCCTATTTAAACAGTTTGTGTATTACCTTTCTGTCCTATACTCCACTCACAGCTGAGAAATAAAGTGTCAAATGTCTCTTTAAAGACAGTCTCTTGACCACTGTAAGTACAAGTCTCCCCATATTTTACTTACCCTAGGAAAGCTTTTCTGGGAGCTGTGGGTCATGTGATCTACTGCAGAAGGGCTCATAACCTTCTGTGAAGTCCTTTTTACTGCTGGCTTCTGGCAGATGGAGGGGGCCATAAAGTCACTGCTGTAAGTTGTCCCCTTTATGATAATCTTTGGCACACCCCTTAACTTTCTGAAGTTGACAGATTCCTTATCTGTTTTAAGAGTGCAAGAAGGTCTTCAGATGCTTGATACACAATAATACACATTACATATTACATGACAATTTTTTTTAACAATCACCCTGCTATATAAGACAGAAGAATAACTGGCTCCTCTGTGACATTTTAGCAAGCTCCCCCTCACTGTCATATTTACCAAACACAGCAAAAAGAAAGTACAGGCAAATAGCTGCATGGGACTTTATGCATAAATGCTAATGGCTGTGGTTATGAATATGAAGCATATGGCAAACTTGCCTGTGTCTTTTCTATCTCTGTTCCTGGTTACCTTCTACCCCCTTTCCAAAACAACTACCTATTACATCTGATAGTTAAAGGGATTGTCCCTTTCAGCAAATAATTGATATTGTTTGTTTAATGAATTTTTCCAATATACTTTCTGTATCAAGTTCTCATGGTTTTCTAGATCTCTGATTGCTGTCACTCCATAGGAAGCTTAACCCCTTAACGCTCTGCGTGTATGAAGAGGGCTCAAGGGCTGAGTCCTCTTCATACAAAGGTGGGGGTTTTTGCATTTTGCAGAAAACCCCCACCGCTAATAACCGCGGTCGGTGATTGCACCGATCGCGGCTATTAACACTGTCATTGCCGCCGGCAAAGTCGCCGGCGGCGTTTAAAAGACGGCGCCCCCAAACGTCATCATTGCCATGATAGCCTCGGGTCTTCTTTTGACACGAGGCTACATGGCTTCTGGAGATTCGTTACAATGAGCCAGTGGCTCATTGTAATGAATGACCTGCAAAAATGCCATATATTGCAATACAGTAGTATTGCAGTATATGGTAGGAGCGATCTGACCATCTAGAGTTAATGCACCTAGATGGTCTAAGAAATAGTGGAAAAAAAAAGAAAAAAAAAAGTTTAAAAAAATTTAAAAAATTAATAAAATATTAAAAATTCAAATCACCTTCCCTAGAACTGATATAAAACATAATAAACAGTAAAAATCACAAACATATTAGGTATTGGCGCATCCCAAAATGCCCGATCTATCAAAATATAAAAACGTTTACGGCCGGCGGTGCCCAAATGTCCGAAATGCGACTTTTACACCTTTTTACATCACATAAAAAATGAAATAAAAAATGATCAAAATGTCACACAGACCTCAAAATGGTAGCAATGAAAACGCCGGCTCATTTCTCAAAAAATGACACCTCACACATCTCCGTGCACCAAAGTATGAAAAAGTTATTAGCGTCAGAAGATGGCAAAAATTTTTTTTTTTTTTGTACACATTCGTTTAATTTTTGAAAATGTATTAAAACACAATAAAACCTATATAAATTTGGTATCACCGCGATCACACCGAACCAAAGAATAAAGCAGAGGTGTTATTTTGAGTGCACAGTCAAAGTCGAAAAAACTGAGGCCACAAGAACGTGACGTTTTTTTTTTCAATTTTTCCACATTTGGAATTTTTTTTCAGCTTCGCAGTACATGACATGTAAAGATAAATGTTACAGGAAAGTAAAATTTGTTAGGCACAAAATAAGCCCTCACACAGGTCTGTACACGTAAAAATGAAAAAGTTATGGATTTTTGCGTCCTTAAGGGGTTAAATGTTTTTGTTCTAGTGTATCAAAACATGTCCAAGGTCATGTGATGTCCCACAGGTGACAGGTTAGGTGCCCAGCTCATTAGCATCATTAATGTTATAACAAAATGTACACCTGTGTTCATCATTTTTATCAGCTGGAAACAATATAAATAAAGCTTCCTATAGAATGACAACAAGCAGACATCTTGTAAACTGGAAGGAATTGCTAAGAAAATATACTGGAAAACGATATAAATTTTGATTTTACAAACAATATTAGTAATTTTCAGAAAGTGGACTAAGATGCAACAAAGAAATTAAATATCATAAAGCTTCTTGTATGTCACGGGTGCCCCAGGGATCCCCATCTCGGATCATTAGCGCTTCTGTGCCCTTCTCTGCAGCGCCGGACCTCACTTACATCTCCGCGTTCCTGCTTCCATCCTGGCTGATGCATGTATTCCTGCTCCTTAGGGTGAACGCACGCCAACACTCGCTTATTTAAAGGGCCTGCTCACTGCTCATTGCCCTTGGCCACTTTCCTGGATTCCATTTAAGCCAGCTTCTCCCAGCAGCCCCTGCCGGATGTTTGTGCTATTGGCGATGAGAGAGCTGTTCCTTGTGTCTCCTGCTTGTGTTTTGACTTCCTAATGTGACCCCGGACCTGTTCTTGACTTCACTCCTCCGCTGCTAGCCCTTAAATCTTGCTCCGTCCCTGACCTTGATCCATTGCCGCCTGCCTTCACCATATGCCTGTCCCCAACTACGAAATTGCCTGCTGATTCTGTACCTCGACTTTGGCTACCACTACGCACAAGTCGTGCCTGTGGAATGACCTGGTGCTACCACACCACAGCAAGACCAACCTGCTTTGTTGCGGGCTCTGGTGAAGACCAGGAGCCACTTAGATTCCGGTCCCAGGTTTTGACTTGTTTGTAGTGGTCCAGGAGGTTCACTAACCCTGAGCCTTGAAATTGTATTTGCTAGTATTATATCTTTATGGAAAGTTAGTGACTTTTAAACTTTAAACCATGCTTCTCAAGCTCACACAAGCAAAACATATTTTTTGAATAATACAATCCAGCTTTTATCCACTGAAAGGTCTTATGTATATGCTGTCATTGTACAATCCTGATTGTGGAATAATTACAATAGGAATCACTATGATTTACCTGTATGTTAGTTTTCCTTCAAACCTTAACATGGCCGAAGTAACAAGTATTATCACAATCTACTTAAATCCACAGTATCTAATCCTTATCAAAACATATATAATATTACAAGTGATAGTGGATCTTTAAAGCTATATGAATCACAGAGTTCTCTGGAACAACCTGCCCATGTTGAACATTCACAGTGACCTCTTTTAATAGCTTTCAGGAGTTTAAGTGGTTAACCTGCAACTAGCAATAGATATACCATATCACCTCTCTTCCAGTACTGGTTACAAACCTACTTTCTTTCCATATCGCAAGTGTCTACGTTCTGGAAATCCAACCCCCAGCCTCTTATCTTCTACGTTTTCCAACCATTACTCTTCCATCACCCTTACGTCTCTGCTCAGATTAGGACTTTCCCTGATAAACGCCTCCTATCTTGGCCAATTATTCACTTATTCCAGTGAGCCAAAATGCTAGAGGAATCAGTAGTTATATCGGAGCAGGAGAAGCCAGCTGCAATACATTTCTACTACACCAAACTGAATATTTAAACGCTGCAATATCTCAAGCCATTAACTAATATTTCCTTTGCTTGCTGAAGTGTTTCAAACTTTTCCCCACCTAAAGAAAAAAGATTATGTGTTAAACCGAGCATTGGCTTCAATTTAACGTCTCAAGGTGTTGAGAACTGGATTTGATTGCAAAGATTTAAGCGGTACAGAGGCAATGAGAGCTGTTACTGATGTCCATCGCTAATCGTGTGTTCTGAATATGAAATAAATAGGATGATACGACGCATTGAGCTGCAGTACAAAATATCTGTACAGTCTGGTCACTCTCATGCCAAGTAGCCTTGGGAAATAAATATAAAACTCCTTTTAAAATTAATTTTTCTAAATTGTTCTTATATCAATAAAAAGGTGATTCAATTATAAGCACAGCATTGTATCAGGTCTGGATGCCTGGGGAAGATATACCATCATATAGTTTCTTCCAAAAGGAAGAAAAAGATGATCCTCCAGGCACAGGCAAGCAGAGTTCTAGGACTCCACGACTCCCAGACCACTTCCTTAGCAATGGTGTAAAGGTAAATTTATGGATCACTCTGCCCAATTATATATACAAATGGGGAGCAGGTCGCTGCAACACTCTTTTACATCTTTTGCCCGGGACCAATTTTTCATATCAGTGGCAGACAGGAAGCTGATTGTATTGAGCTTTAATAGTACAACATTGGAGTTTTTACAGTAAATCGCCACTTACGTAAACTGCATCGTTATCTCTCAAGACACCATTGCTAATAGCAATAACTACTATGCTACTATAAACCAATAGAATGATGGCTTCGGCCCCTGTGTCACCAGGGCTTTTGGTATTAATGCTTTCACGAAATATAAAAAGAATTCCCTCCAAAAATGTTTAAAATGTGTACAACCACACAGCATATAAACATCATTTAGAAATCATAAGATATTAACTCCAGAAGTAAGCAATGGAAGAAGAATTTCAACAGGTTAACATTCCTAACAATGGCACTAACAGCAAAAGGAGAAGGAGAAATATTTTATATGGATATCAGAAACATAATAAATTGGTGTCTTTTTTTTGTTTATGTAAATTATGTGCACAATTGCTCTCTTAGAAATTGCACAGTGGGTAAGGAAAGTAACAGAAATGTAGATATTTTTGCTAATTTATTAAACAAGAAAAACTGAAATATCACAGGGTCATAAGTATTCAGACACTTTGCTGTGACACTCCTATTTAAATCACATGCTATCTATTTTGAGGGTCCTGTATAGAGTCTTTCCAACCACCCGGAACAAATGACAGTTTATTATGATGCACTATACCACATACATATCACCATCTCCAAGGGTGGGATCCGACTGACTCACCCCTATCAGCTGCCTCGCTGAGCCAGGATGAAGCAGGGCGGTGAGCCAGCACCTTTCCCGGGCTTGATGCAAAAGAGCATTGGAGCTTTTGTTTCCTGTGTGATACTAGATGCAGGTTAGGTGATGCTTTATGAAGCATTCGTCTGCAACGAGTTGAAGGCACGTTGGCGTGTGGTCACCAGGCAAACATGTGATGTTGCTATGCGTCCCCTGTGGCACAGCGCCAGCATCAGAGAGGAAAGAGAAAAGACTACTGGGGGGCGACTATTAGCTACTGGGGGTAAATATTGGTGCTTCTGGAGCCAAGCACTGTGGCTACTGGGGCCAGGCATTGTGACTTCTGACTGGGGTGGGGGTAAAGCTAATAATACTTGGAAAAAGTACTGTGGCTACTGGCTACTGGTGGGAAGCACTGTGACTACTGGGGCCAGGCACTGTGATTTTTGGCTATTGGGAGCAAGCACCGTGACCTGGATACTGGGAACAAACATTGTGACTACTGGCTCCTGTGGGCAGGCACTGGGACTACCAGCTACTGGGTGCAGGCTCTGTGGCTAGCAGGGGCATACTCTGTGACTACTGGTTACTGGAGGTAGGCACTGTGACCATTAGCTACTGGGGGCAGGCACTGGGGCTACTGGGAGCTATCACGGTTATTACTGCCTACTAGGGGCATCATTGCGATTACTGGAGGCAAGAACTGTGTCTAAAGGCTACTGGAGGCAGACTCTGCATTTACAGGCTACAGGGGGCATCATTGTGACTACTGGCCATTGGGACATGCCCTGTAACTACTTGGGACAAGAACTGTGGCTACTAGGCCCAGTACTGGGATTAATGGCTATTGGCTACTGTGGGGCAGGCACTATGTCTATTGACAACTTTGGACAGGCCAGTGAATAAAGGCTGCTGGGGGCTGCTCGTGTGACTATCGGCTAATGTGGGGCTGGTGCTGTGACTACTGGCTCCTGTAGATTACTGTAACTATTTGCTTTTGTGTGGGGACTCTTTGACTGTTGGGTACCATATTCAGGCACTATGACTATATTGGCTACTGTGTGAGCGTACCATTAATTAACTGGTGACTGTGATTGGAATGTTACTATTTTGTTACTGTGGGGATATATTAGTGATCTCTTGGGGAACAGAAGAACAGTATTAAGTTTGTGATACTAAGAACATAGAGGAGATAATGATGAAGTGAGGGGCATAAAACATCCTTGGATTTACAGTAAGTTCTGGTGTTACACATAAGCTCACAATTCTGCACTCAATACTCAATATTTTGCACACTGAGCTTTGTTCTATTTTATGTACTTAGCTGGGTTTTGATGCAGTATTTTTTTCATTCTGATCACAGTTCTGGTGCTGCTTTTATATACTGAACTTGGTTCTAGTGTTGTAAATATGTGCCCCCATATGTATCATATACCTCTCACACCACAACTGACCACACTTTGACTACTACATATATTAAATATGCCCCTCACACCACAATTAACAACATTGTTCCCCCACATTTATCACGTATACCTTACAAACCACAACTGACCACAATGTGCCCCAGATATATAATATATACTGCTCAAACCACAATTGTCCACAATGTGCCCACCCAAATATATCATATTTACCTCTCACAGCACAAATGACTACACTGCCCCCCCATATATTTCATATATAACCCATTTGCCCCTTAAATATATCATACAAACCCTTTACACCACAACTGACCAGATTTTTCCCCCTCATATATCTTATAATACTGCACAAACCACAATTGATCACACTGTACCCCCTCATTTAAAAATTATCAATAATCACCTGGCAAATTGGAACATTGAAAGGTATGCTGCTGTTATTGAAAAATCTATGTTGCAAAACTATTTTCATTATGTTAACTAAATTATACCACTTCAAATCCGATGTGACAATGCAGTTTTAAAATCCATTCATATTACCTTTTAACTTAAGCAATTTACTCCTATGAGTAAATATACACATGACAGATTGTCTGCTGAAATGTCTAACAATGCAAATCTGTTCTATCCATTCAAATTAAGTTGTTTGGCTTGCAAGCCGATAGTAGTATATCCTCCAAGTCTCAATCCCAAAGACCTTTTAAATAAACCCTTTTGCCAATGTTGAAGAAAGCACCAGTTCCAATGCTGAGTTGATATTGGCAGAAGAGAAGGAAGACTACTACATGGAGACATAGGGCCAGACACAGCCAAGAGGGATCTGTCTTGGTTTCCTACTATAAGGTGTAAATGTTAGTGTTCCTGCTGTTATTCCCCATCAGTTATTGTAAATGTCAT
Source organism: Engystomops pustulosus (assembly GCA_019512145.1). Lineage (NCBI taxonomy): Eukaryota > Metazoa > Chordata > Amphibia > Anura > Leptodactylidae > Engystomops > Engystomops pustulosus. Next base: position 138,645,846 of record CM033642.1, on the reverse strand, counting down.
ACTTGATCTTTTCTTTAGATAAAACTTTTCTGCATTGACTCTCTAAGCCCTACACATTTTTTAAAACACAGGAAAGCAACAAGAATTTATTATGCATCAAGTTTATATCAATAACATAGTGGAGTTGTATAAAAATCAGCCAGAGGCTGTGAAGCTCCTGGGTCAGGATGCAAAATACCTACAGTACCTGACATTTACAATAATAGTATCTTTAATGTTCCAGAAGGTCCTTCGGGCCCCCTTGAGCACTGGGACACAGGTGCAACTTTAAGCTCTACACCCCCTTTAGCTACAGCCCAAGAATCATCTTAAGAGTTAAAAGTCTCATTCAGTTGTGAAAGTTTACTAGAGAACATTCATATCACCAATAGATTTTTGAGGTTTAATTGTGCCCTTCTACCTCAGACAAGTTAAAGTTCTTTGATGCCACGAAACTAAAACTTTTCTCCATTTTAATTGGCCATGTTACCGACATTTTTCATTGTGTCCTTCTAGAAAAAAATGGCCTAGAGAACTGGACTTTTAAGTAGCTCTTGTAGAGACTTTCAATGGACCTATGAATTACATCTGAGATTTAAAATGCTACGTCTTATTTACTTTCTCATCAAAAATGGCATTGCTGTATTCACTTTCCTGACCCTCCTGCTGATTATACTGAAATGTTAGTTATGTGGTAAGGAAGCAGGTAAATTCAAGTGTCGTTATTCCTCTAATTAGCCTGCAAAACAGCTACTTGGCCTGAATGGACTGTTCTCGTAATATGCATAGGATTGGCATACCATACACAATATTTCAAGGCTAGAAAGACACTTTGAATATTATAGGCTTGGGTTTTGCAATGCAAATACAGTGGCTTCAAGCAGAAATCAGAAAAGAAGTTGACAAACTTCAAAACTTATAACAGACTGCACCCACGACCAGGGCTACAAATTTTGGAAAATGGAATATAAAGCAAATGAAATAAAAAACAAATGGAAAAAAAGAGTTGAAAAGTCAATAGATTTGCGGTCAAAAGACTCAAGTGTTAATCATTTTGAAAATTAGTTTTCTATGGAAAAATCTATATGCTAATTAACTCAATGGCTTTTTCTAATGGGTCTACTATCGGGTCATTCTGGAAACACTGAGTTGTTGCTGTTTAAAATTCCATCTTATTAAGGACTAGGAGTTCGGAAAGGTTTCGCAGAGCAGTATATGGAGACTGCATTTGATAGGATTTTGTTATTTAGAGACCTGACATTAACACTTACATACAGCTGTAAAAACTGTTGATAGAAGATTAAGGAATAAAAAACCTAAAACTGTAACTAAAAGTTTAACAAAATACCAAAGACATCAGTTTCATTTCAGCAACATTAGGTATTTAAAATGTTATTAATTTTGTGGTCATTTTGTATAATGTTAAAGAAACACCTATGGAGCCTGGAGCCCCTCAGGCTCATTTGCATACAATCCTTCATCCTGGTGGTAGATGCCCTTTAATTGTTTTTGAGGATTTATGCTTGAACTCTTGAGTGGCTGTTTCAGAGGAAGATGGCAAATATTCAACTTATACAAAAAAGTGGAGTCCTGCACCACAAGTGATGTTATATTTAGGCCATAGACACTATAATTATACATATAGCGGAAAAGAAAGAGTGGCATACCAGCCCAGTAATTGTCAATAATAATAGTAATCTTTATTAGAACAAATAGACACAAGACTTCAAAAACCTAAAAACACTTAAAAGGTGCAATGAAGCACACTGTACACAACCATTCTGGCTGTTAGAAATTTACATGGTGTTTATGTAAACAAATTTTGTAAACAAAAAAGTCAACATGCAATACAAGAGTATAATAAACAAGTGAAGCAACCCTCACTATATAACCTGTCAAAAGCCTATGTCAAATTCTTATGTAAACAAACTTTGTAAACAAAAAAGTCAACATGCAATACAAGAGTATAATAAACAAGTGAAGCAACCCTCACTATATAACCTGTCAGAAGCCTATGTCACAAGGCAAGTAGGTCCAAGCACAGGCAGCGTGTAAAAGGAGGGTAAGATACACCTTGACTGCAGCATAAGAGCAGTAGGGCAGATAACTGCTGTGGCTGAAAAGTGGTCACAGCAATCACTGAAGCTATTATGTCATTTCTGAATGTTACCATACTGGCTGAAGTGACCACTAAGGCCGCTGATTGATTTGGCTAGAAGTGTACACAAAGCAAACAGGACCAATGCCTCTGGAACAATAGAACATAGCAGAGTAAGGCTACATTCACACAAACGTATGGGGGGCGATTATACGGCCAACGCATATACGGCGTATATATGTCCCTCATACATCGCAATGGCCTCACGGCACTGTACGGGAGCGGTACGGTGCAGCACACGTGCGGCAACATACCGCTCCATACCCCGTAGAAATATAGGACATGTCCTATCTTTCAATGGAATACGGCGTCTGGCTCTAAGTTAGGCTATGGAGAGGGGCGGGATGAAAGGCGCTCTCCCCCTCCTCCTCTCCCCGGTACTGCCATGTGCCCGCCGTGCTACGGTACGCCGGGCAACAGCAGTGTGAATGTAGCCTAAATATGTATTTTTTTAATTTTCGGAGGGACCCCTAGGGGTGACCAGTGAACATAGAAAGCCTAGTTATGGTCTGGAATTGCAGTTATATAGTATAGTTAATACCTGCATACAGTAATTAGTTGCAAAGTGAACTAAAGATGATTTCTCCACCTTGTTTAAATAGGGCATCATCTATTTGACTCTTTGACTCTTTTACAATGGCAATTCCTAAGGATGACACTTATATTTCTAAAACGTATGCTTCAATATTCACATGACAAAATAGAGATGTTACAACAGAGTTTTTATAACATTTGAATAAAACACAATTCACAGGCATTTAATATTAAATAAATGGGTGGGAAGGTATGCAAATGGGAAATGGAGTAAATGGGTCCTATCCACTAGCTTTTTACTAGCTTCAAGGATCCACTAGCTATTTACTAGCTTCAATGATGCCTTCTAGTCATCCTTTCTTAAGCCCCTTCATTTCACTGCTACTATTTACATTACTGATAAAAAAGAACTTTAAAGGACACCTGTCATCAGGTCTGTGTCACTTCTCCTGTCACTACTACCTGTTGGAGCAGCTCACAAGGATCCCATCACAGCCTTTATCTAGTTATTTCATACATTATTCATTGTAAAATCACATATTTTTTATCAAGTAAATGAGGCTGGTCACATGGTCAGAGGCAGTAATGTCACCCCTGTTACCCCTCCCCTCTCCTCCCGCTGCTCATGTCTGTGTGTAATGTATAGTAAAGCATTGCTGGTATCTGTGCTGCATCTGCTGACATGCTGCATCCACCTAATATACAGGTGAGAGACACAGACATCAGCTACACATGAATCTGACATGTTCTGCTCTATCATGGCTGCCTGGAGCTGCTGTATCTCTCCTATACACACACACATGCACACACAGGCTGCAGGGGGCCACCAGCACCAGGAAGCACATCATTATACAGCCTCACATCATTATACAGGCTGTCAGTCAAGCACTGGGGGTGTGGCTGTGCCTCCCACTCATGAATAGAGTGGACAGCTTGAATATGCTAATGCTTCATTGGACATTTCACAGGTCATTTGCATACAGCTTTAGGACCTCATTGCTTAGGTTTACAGGCATGTAGAGGAACAATGAAGGGATAGAGGCAATGCTCTCTAAAGGCAGTTTATGAAAATATATTTAGTTTAGGGGGGTTATTTTGCATGACGGGTTCTCTTTAATTGGATTTTGTCACTCCAGAACTTCATAACTGTTTCTTGTGCCATGCGTGTGAACGTGTTACTGAGCTTAAACTGAAAATTGCCCAGGAGGTTCATACAGTATATCCTTCACTGTAACTATTACTCAGGACTTGTGATCCCATTGCTACTTAGCCA